>JAWQEG010004098.1:25000-65777 GCA_033782935.1 Petrolisthes cinctipes
TTATGCAATGCTATGCCAGCTTAATAAACTTACATTAAACCTATGAAATCCTCACTCTGATGTAATGCTTTGACCATAAAATATAACAGCCATTTAGTTCCATCCATGGAAGTGGCAAGTGCTTGGCTGAGTGTGTGTAGACGGCGAGTGACAGCCACACACAGCCTATACCCTACACAGGCCACATTGGTGATAATATGTGGGCCCCAGCCCGAAGCAGTCACAAACATTGCATTCCGTTTCTTTATATCAAAAGTTTAACTAATCTTAAATTAAATTTTGATTGTTCAAGAACTCTTACTATTTAACAAATCATTATCAAACATAAGGAAATGCGTCTGAGTATTTTAAAACAAGAATAACCGTGAAATATCCAGATATAGAAACACTGGGTAAAGAACATCATTCCTACTCCCCTGCCCAATAGACACTGAGGAGCACGTGTGGAACAGTGGTTGACGGAAGTATATATAAGACACTCGCGTCACGCCAGGCCTACCACCATTACATCACAGTGTTAAAAGGATGGTAACGAAACTTTTTTTGCCGACTGTACATTGGTATCTATCCCCCTTTCCCTTATATAGAGGTACTACACAAGCACTCACCCATTCTACAACCACTCCATCATACTTGTTCCACCATATTTCAGTCATTTTACAGTGCATCCATCCAGACCTGAAGCTTTCCCTGTTTTCATCTCTCTCATTGCCTCCTCCACCTCCATCTTTCTTATCGGCTCCTCATTTAATCCCTCCAACCTGTTTACTTCATTTCCCCTTCCAAACACAACAATTAAGTGTCATGCATACATTACCCCCTAGTGAAGGACTGTTAAGGACTCTGGATTGTACACGTGTACCATTGTGTTGTTGGTGGTCGCCCTCAGTGTTTTAGCCCCAGCCCTTCCTCTCTCTCATTTACTATGGCCACGTGACAACAAGGGATACTACTGCTGTGTATTGGGTATATACTGATGTGTTAGTGTTGTGTATATCGTACCCCCTGGTGAAGGACACTTTACACATGTGCCACTGTGTTCTTTGTGCTTGCCATAAAGTTCTAGCACTCCCACTCTCTAATTACGTCGGCCACGTGAGAAAAAGGTAGGGGTGAGCAGTGTACCTGTGTTACCGTACTGTCTCGTCTGGCCGACGCCTTGCACTCCACACACACGTACGACACAATTTATTTTCCTCCGCTTGTGCTACACCTCATACTCACCCTCCACCCACGCCAATATTTTCTCCACCAATACGTAATACCCTCTCACAACACTATTTCACATACATTCCATTACCACCACCAACCTCGTCTCCACATGACATTCAACCTCCACTAGCCTCTCGTCACACGCCGCTCCACACGCACACGCACATACACACGAGCTCGTAAATTCGCAACCACTTTCCCAAATGTTTATGTCATCTGACCTGGTAACACTGTGTGGGGATGGTGTCATTGTTGGTGAGAGATTGTATCATGTCCTTCCACTATGTTCCACCTATTCTGATTCCTCCCCAAATAAATGTTACCAGCTCAAATGGCATAAACATCTAAATACGTGGTCGCGAATTTACAAGCTCGGGTGTACATAATTTTTTCCCCTTCCACCTGTGTGCTACTCAGCCCGCTCCACACACACCTCGCCACTTTTCTCCACATTCACCCACCACATTTTCGCACCCACATTCCACCTACAACCCTAGTCTCCACTCCACACTCTCTCGCCCCTAAAACCTGACGACACGCGACTCCACATACACACCCTCACACCACCATGTGCCCCACCAACTCCACCACACAAGACACCCCCACTGCCTCTCCACCCTAACAAAACACCGTCACACTCTCACACAACATCACCCACAACTCCACACTCCACATTCCTTACGTTGCACCCTTTTCCTGCGGTCTGGCATGGCAGCACCCTTCAGGATGAGAAATACCAGGCTGTACTACGCGTCCTACCCTCGGAGGTGTTCGCATCTGTTACTCCACTTCTCACTCACCACACCCCCAGTTCCAAGTACGAGGGGGTGAAGGCGGCCATCACGACGGCTCAAGGGATGTCAACGATGCAGCACTACAAGGCCCTGGAGGATGTGTAAGTGGAGGGACGCCGCCAGTCAGTCCTGTTGTGACACATGCAGCAGTTGAACATAGAGGCCGGCTCTCCCTTGATCAACTGCATCTTCAGAGTGTGGCACACCTGGCTCCTGCCTCCCGAGGTGCAACTCCACCTCCTGGTCCAGCACAACCCCACACTCCAATAGTATGGGGAACTGGCTGACACACTGATGGAGGCCCACAACGACCACGCCGGGGTATGGCTGACACAACCCACCGCCGCAGCCAACGCCACCCAACCACCACAACAACAACCAGTCATCAAACCAGCGGCACAAGCACTACCACCTCCTATGCCCGCCCTCGACGCCACGACCATCATGTGTCAGCTTGAGGCACTCTCTGCAAAGGTGGACCTACTCCAGTTACCACCCACCATACAGGATCACAGCTGGGCTTCACCTCCATGCCAGCTACCTCCTCCACAACAGGTGCTACCACCACCACCACCACCACCACCACATCAACAACCTTGGCAGGACCCCCACATATGTTCCTGCCACCAGGTACCAGGCAAGCAACTCTCACCCACCGTGTCGCTGAGCCGCCCCTACAGGTCTTGCCTCTACCAGATGGAACCAGGGAAACGAGTAGGGTGGTGGCAACACGGTGCCTCCATCGCTACCACCTGCCCCTCAGCCACATCCCCTACTTACTTACCCTTCCACCCACCACTTACATGCCTCACGTACACATATGTAAAACACACCATTTCTTCCCTTTAATATTATTTACTAGTGGAGGTACCTGGCGTTGCTGGGAAAGATGCCTATATAAATAGGACTAAGGACACAAATTATAGTTTAGCAAGCAACTTTATTAAATTATTATCTTAGTGAGAGATGTTTTCATTGATATACAGTCAGGACCATTATAACAGTTATACGTAAACTTTTATTTAAAAAAATTCTGAGACAAGTCATGACCATGTCATGGTGTCATGCATATGGGTGTCATGTCCAGGCTATTCAACCATGACATCAGTCATGGGCCTGGCCCAGGCATTGGGTAACGGAAAATTTCAGTTCTAACTTCTGTTCGAGCGGTACATTTGGCGCGCGATTTTAGTAAGTTTATAGTAAGTTTTACGAAACCCAAGATGTCCACTGTAACCGTCATGAGCTAGCCTTAATACATCTGAGTGTACTGAACTAGGTAACACAATCTGATGGGTTTCTGACCAATAATAATTGGCTGATAGAGTTAGAGGCTGGTATGCACTCATGAGTACACCTTGATCATAATAGAAGGCAGGTAGGGTGTCTACATCCTTCTTGTCTAGAGCAGCATGTCGCCCTGCAGCTAAAGAAAGGTCAGTTTCCTGTGCCTGTATCAAATCTACTTTAGAGATAATATCAAAAGGAGGCATGGAAAGTTTACGGAGACTGACATTGCTTCTGAGAGGCTTGTTGGACCTGTGAACAAGTCAACACGTAGGAGGGAAAAACATCAGAAGGTTCAGAAGGGAATACAGGTAAAGACTTTTCTACAGTTAGAACATTAGGTACCACAAGTTTACCTGATATGTCATTACCAAGCAATAAATGAATTCCTTCAACAGAGAGGTTTCCTTCCTGTACTGCCACTTTGACACACGAGGCGACAAGGGAACGCTTAAGATAAATATGGGCCACGGGGTATGAAGTCTGAGAGGTGAGACTGGAAATTAATATACAGTATACCTTATCTCCAGTAAAGTTATCTTCTAGATGGGGAAGAACATTACTTAGCAGTATGGACTGAGGAGCCACCGTGTCTCGTAAGACCTTAATAGGATAGGTCTGACCCTCCTTTGTCAAAGCCACTTCACCATCAAAAATAAAGTCATCAAACAACTGTTTTGGCTGGACAACACTACTATTAGAAGCTACAGGATTTGATGAGGTAGAGAAACCTGATGCAGTAGAGATGAAACTTTCTTACTACTCTTTTATATATATATATATATATATATATATATATATATATATATATATATATATATATATATATATATATATATATATATATATATATATATATATATATATATATATATATATATATATATATATATATATATATATATATATATATATATATGTTCCGACACTGGACATAGGCTTCATCAAGCTCGTTACCGTGGCCCAGGTCAACTGTTGCTCACACACACACGTCACGACTTCCGAACTAGTACCCAGCCACAGAGGGAGGGAAGTGAGGGTAATTCCCAAATACTGCAGCTGTTATGGTACCAGCAAGGGTGTTTTACGATGGTCGTTGGCCTTATAGTACATTTGTGGTGTTTACAAAAAGCAATAGTATGTCCTGGCTTCCTACAGTATGCATATTAATTGGCTAGTAGTGAACCCGCTACCCCTCGGCTTATCCTTAGGATCTTTGTACTTGAAATCGTCAGAGGAACTTTTTACAGAAAGAGTGAGGTCTCCCTCACGCCTCGACCAGATCTGGAGCCTCAAAGCCTGAGCATCTGCTTGTTCCGCCACCCTCAATAGTTCCATCTCGCCCCTCTCCTCTATGTATTTCACAATAGGTAAGAGCACTTTTCTTTTAAATTCCTCTAGGACAATGAGATTAATAAGTTCTGAATAGGTGGTGACCGAGAGAACATTTAGCCATTTCTTAAAATATTTAAGCTTATCACATGCAAATTCCACATATGTTTGATGCTTATTTTTGACCAGTTTCCTGAATTTATCTCTAAGTCTCTGGGGTTATCACATGGACATACAGAATCTGTTGTTTGACAAACTCATAGTCATTGGGTCTATCTAGGTAAAATGATTTACCTGTTTGTTTAGGGGCAATCAGCGACATCTTTAGGCCACTCGTTTTTAGTTGCTAATCAATCGAAAAGGTTAACTGAACCCTCAATATCACCTTCATCAAAAGCAGATATCATTACAGTTACACTAGACATGTTAAAGGACAGTTCCTTTTCCTCCACTCTGCTTCCTGCTCTACCTTGTTCTCTACCCACTGCCAACTTTTCTAGTTTTTCTCTTTCAAGTTACATTTTCTCCCATTCGAGCTGGTATTACATCTCTACCCGGAGCTTTTCAACCTGAGAAACTTCAGGTTTGTTATTACTCTTACCACCCGGTGTTTTAGCAGACTGAGTTGGAGGGATAGTGTCAAGGTTAAAAGGGACTTATTCCTCATCTTCAGTGTCGGGTAGAGCAGGGGTGTCCACAATTCCCTGCTTCACTAAATATTTTACAACAACATCCTTAATTACCGACTTAGTGAGTTTACTTGGGTGATCAGGTAAAGAGATCTGAAAATTTTGATGCACTCTTTCTTCATAAACATATTTATGTATTCAGGTTTTTTTTTTTTTTTAATTCCTTGCACCATGGAATCAATCAATAGGCAGACAACAATACATAAGGGTAGGCGGGACCCATGAAAATCCAATGACTACACACACACACACACACACACACACATACATCACGAAAACATAACAGAATGAGGCACAAGAATACAGACAAATATTTACATTATGACCAACTTAAATCCACCAAAACGAGGGTGGCGTACCAGAAGTTCCTCCAAAACCTGGTGGTTCAGTCAGGGGAGGGGTTAGCAAGGAAAGATTCTACACCATAGCCCTTACCTTTCATGATTAAAAATATACCAGATGGATAACCATGATTAAATATGACAATAAATGAAGAGAGTTAGTTTGGCATGTAAGCGGCGGCTTGATTGAAACACGACCCAATGTCTATGTTTACCATTACCATATGCTCTCAAGGTGTTAATCAATACGTTTAGTAAGGCGATACACAGTATAAATGAACCGTATATAAAATGTTTGAGTAGGACAATTACAAAGGATAGGCATCTACGAGAGACCTTCCTTATTCCTTCACACAAAAATAAGGATTCTTGTACAGTGCATGAGGTAGAGAATATACCGTAATACTCTACATGTTAATGATCAACACCTATGAATACCCATTCCTCCCAGAGAAATAATGACTAAACGTACCAATATTAACACTAGTAATGACAGAAAGCTCCCTTGAGTGTAGCCATAACACTTAACACTTAAACAAGTAAAGGACACTTTGAGTGTGCTTTATCATCTACCAGGTTTATACACTGCACAACATACACCTATATCATTTGAAACACAGTGGTGAAGGGAGGTTTGCTTACAACTTATTAGGTAGTTTAAAACCGTAGCATCCTGGCAGGGTCGCCATTTAATGTTACCCTCAGTTGATCTTCCAGTTCATGCCCGAGACTAGGCACAACATTAAAATAAAATTAGAGTTAGAACGGATAACCAATGTGGTTCACAGAGGATAATAGGGCATGAAGAGAGGAGGGATTTAATATGTATATACAGTTTACAAGCATTAAGACAAAGTTACAACCCAATTCCTTACAACGTATAGAAATTAACCTAAATAACACATAACCTATTAACAATAACACATAATCTAGGCTACACTGGTTACATAGAGGAGAGAGGCAAGGGTTACTGAACAATAGTCACGTGAGTAGTGATGATAATGACGGAGGTAGCAGGCACACAGATAAGGAGTATCCGGTAGATAAGACTACCACACACAAAGCTGGTATGTGGCAGGAAAGTACACTGAGGGAGACCTGCCCACTGTGTTGTTGTTGTTAATTATGCTTTATGCCTATCGACTTGTTAATGGTCATTAAGGCGATATATTTATAGAGTGATTGCTTGTATGTATGTGGAAAAGTGTACGGGTGTGTCAGGGTGTGTGTGTCAAGGTGTGTGTGTGTGTGTGTCAAGGGGTGTGTGTGTGTGTGTGTGTGTGTCAAGGTGTGTGTGTGAGTGTGTCAAGGTGTGTGTGTGTGTGTGTCAAGGTGTGTGTGTGAGTGTTTCAAGGTGTGTGTGTGTGTGTGTCAAGGTGTGTGTGTGAGTGTGTCAAGGTGTGTGTGTGTGTGTGTGTGTGTGTGTGTCAAGGTGTGTGTGTGTGTTTGTGTGTTAGTGTCTCCTCCTCCTCTGCGTGTTGGAAATCGGCAGGAGATTTGTTGTGTTGATTGATTGATTGATTGATTGATATTAGGCGCCGCAACAGCGAGGTCATATGGCACCAGAAAACGGTGATAGAGAGGTGAGACAGCAAACAGGAAGGAAATAGAAAGAATAGAGGGACAATAGCTAGTGTCTGGGGCCGAAGGGGTGCCAAAACCGTTAAAGTATTGCCCA
The DNA here is from genome assembly GCA_033782935.1 of Petrolisthes cinctipes. Lineage (NCBI taxonomy): Eukaryota > Metazoa > Arthropoda > Malacostraca > Decapoda > Porcellanidae > Petrolisthes > Petrolisthes cinctipes. The sequence continues at coordinate 32,334 of JAWQEG010004098.1, forward strand.
CATCACTAATGCAGGCAATACCTCCCTACGGAGTGTTGTGTTGATGTTTTGGAGAGTGGACGAGCAGAAGGTGTTGCTCTGTTCGTCCACACCTCCCAAACTTTGAAGACGTCGGGGTCCCGGTAACGTGAGGTGTACTGGAAGAAAAGGTCAAGGCGACAGTAAGTGACAGTAGCTCTATGGTGACAGTAGGTGGTGGTGGTGTTGGTGAACTGTCTGTCCTTCTCCCCCTCTTCCTCTTCCCTGCCATCTGCCATCCTCCATGTCCATGTTGTCGCCGGTGGGGTCATCTTTGGTGGTGGTGGTTGAGGTGGAGGTGGAGTAGGAACTGGTGTCTGTGTCCTCCTCCATCTCGGGGTCTTGTTGGGCAGTCTCAGATGGTGGTGGTAGTGGTGATGCCTTTCCAACATTCCCCCGGTTGAGTGGACGAGGCAACATCAATCGGCGACTGGGGTGGGCCGGAGGTGTGGTTATTGGTGTGTCAGCTCTGCTCCTCCTCCATCTTGCTGCATCGTTTCTTGGTGGTGGTGGTGGGGGTTGTAGATCAGGAGAAATGGCTATTGGTGGCAAGCCATTTCTTCTGAATATGTCTTGGAGGAGGTCGGAAAGACGACCCAGCCCTTCTGCAGCTAAGGTAACAGCAGTCTTGGTCAGACGGTGAAGATGTCTGCCTGCTGCTGCCGTTGCTGGGCGTCAGCCGTCTTCCTCCCACGGGCATGGAGTGAGCCTAGGACCTGCCCACCATCAGGTCCGGCTATGTTGGTAGCCTCCACAACCTTCCTCACTTCCTCTACGTCCCCCAGTGATGGTGGTGAGGTGGTAGCAGCAGAGAGAAAGATATAGGTGAAACTGGGAGTTCTTTAGATGTTAGAATGAAAGAACATAAACGAGATATGACGAATTGTAACACAAATAATGCTAACTTTGTCCATGCATATGACAACTACCACTGTATTCATTGGAATTCTGGTAAAATGATAATTAAGTGCAACAATTTCAAGAAACGTAGAATATTAGAATCAGTATGTATACAACACTATAAAAAACTTTAACTTAAATGAAGGTATGTTCAAACTAGATCCATTAATGAGAGCACTAGTGGTCAAATCCCTCCCAGATGTGGGGTCGGGACCCTGAAGAATGGCCAGGTCAGGTCGGTTGGGTGAGGTGAGGTGAGGTGTGGTCTGTCTGTCATCAGAACACACCTTGTCCCTCCCTCCCCCTGTCAGCTACTTATTTTCCTTTCATGTTTCATTCAACTCTGTACAGCTGAAGAGGGAGGTAGTTGCCTCAGAAACGTCCATATTAAATACATTTTTGTCTATAAAAAGTGGGTTTTTCTTAGCAAGAGAAAGACGTCCTTCATGTGGACGAGGTAATCTCGCTCGTAGCAGGTAACAAAGCCATATTCCTTCGAATGGTTAAAACCCTTCACCCTGCCAACAAGACGGTAAGCAGGGGAAGTGGTGGGGTCTGTAGTAGGTGTTGACTGGACCATGGCTGGTTGTAGAATCAACCAACTGTGGATTGTTTTGTTGTTTGTTTGCACGGGAAAATACCTCTGCTTGGGCCTTATGCCTGTGCTGGCGGGCCCAACAGTCTGGTTTCCACACCAATACCCGACCCTGTTTGGGGGTGGATATATATATATATATATATATATATATATATATATATATATATATATATATATATATATATATATATATATATATATATATATATATATATATATATATATATATATATATATATATATATATATATATATATATATATATATATATATATATATATATATATATATATATATATATATATATATATATATATATATATATATATATATATATATATATATATATATATATATATATATATATATATGCAAATAAATCACTTGGTGACACGTGATCCAGGAATATGCGTAAATCCACAAGGAAGGAAAAATAAACACGGAGTCCCAAGCGCTTTCGTGTATTCACATCTTCAGGGGAAATACAGAGTGTAGAAGAATGGTTGCTGAGAGGCACCTTATATACCGATACAATTAATAACTAACTGGCAACCTGAAGGTGTTGCCACTACGAATTCAAAGCAATACACACCCATATGGTGCATACAAGGATTAACTACCTGACATCATGGAGGTACTATAGGAGGAGGAGGCATCAGCCTGGGAGAGTGAAGTCAGGTCAAACTGTCATCCGCCATATTGTGGTTGGCAAGACGCGCACCAGCAGCCAGTCAACCACCACTCAGTGTGGAGTACACATGTTTCTGTACGTAAACATACGACATAAAAATGCCAGTGTCGTGTTCTGCATATGGATGTACTTCAAGGTTCGACAAGACTGTAGCTCCTTCACTTACATTTCATCGGTAAGTACTCGTACATGATAGAAAAGTGTATCAGCCGTAAAATGATCAATGCAAGCGATCTGTGTACTTAAGGTTGGCCCTGTAATACCTCCATGGTTTGCCCAGGGTACAATGCTGATTAAAACCATGAACCTAGGCGCATGTTTCCTGCAACACTGCAGCATAAAAATCAGTATGTTTTATGTTCTCTAGGTATTTCTTTCTTTTAATTACAGTTTCCCTAAAGATGAGACACTAAGGCGAGAGTGGATTAAGGCAACAAGACGAGAAAATTTTATCCCCACTCAACACACACGTCTGTGCTCAAAGCACTTTGCAGAGGAGGACTTCGACAGAACATCTATGTCATATGTTCAGCTTCGTAGTGGAGCAGTTCCTTCCGTGTTTGATGGTTTTCCAAAACATCTGCAAAAATGTGTTAGAAAAAGAAAATCACCAAAGAAACGTGTGATTCCCGAGGATGAAATTGTAGTTCATGATGACCTGTCTTCATCTCGTGCTTGTTCTAAAGAATCTACGACATCGGAGCCTAACATCAGTAATGCAAGTGTTATTTTAAAAAGAAAACTAAGTCATGTTGAAGGTCAACTTGCTGTCTCAAGAAAGAAAATTAAAGTACTTCAACAGTCAAAACGACGTCTCACAAAGAAAAACAGTGATTTGCAAAGTGTAATTTCCGAGATGAAAAGGAAGTATTTCATGAATGACGACAGCTTAAGTGTTCTAGAAAAATGTGCTGGTGGTGTATCTGACTTGTTAAAGCGACAAGTTGCAAAGCACAGTGGCCAACCAGTTCCAGCTTCTTATTCTTCTGAGTTAAGGAGTTTCGCTCTGACTTTGCACTTTTATTCTCCTCATGCATACTGGTATGTTAGGAAGGTTTTTGACACTTGTTTACCTCACCCTAGAACTATTTCAAGATGGTATCAGTGTGTAGATGGTAAATCGGGATTTACTGAGCCTGCCTTTTCAGCCATAAAGTTAAGAGCTGATGCAGAGGCTACTAAAGGTAAACCATTAGTATGTGCCCTGATCATGGATGAAATGGTGATAAGACAACAACTGGAGTGGGATGGAAAAAAATTTCAAGGGTATATAGACATGGGCACAGAGCTTGACAATGATAGCCTGCCAATAGCAAGAGAGGCTCTAACATTTATGGCTGTTAGTGTTAATGGTAGCTGGAAAATGCCAGTCGGTTACTTTCTGATTGCAGGACTTGGCGGTGTAGAGAGGAGAAATTTAGTAGAACAGTGCATAACTACACTTCATTCAGCTGGTGCTACTGTTGCATCTCTAACTTTTGATGGTGCAGCAGCAAACTTAACCATGATGAAACATCTTGGCTGTAGCATCGAAGAAGACAACATAATATCATCTTTTCAGCATCCTGTGACAGAACAGCCAGTTTGTGTATTCCTCGATCCATGTCACATGTTAAAGCTCGTGAGAAATTCTTTTGGTGATAAGAGAGTGTTCCTTGATGGAAATGGTAAATATGTGAAGTGGGAGTATATTGAATATTTGCACAAACTCCAAGACCAAGAGGGACTTCATTTAAACAACAAACTGAGAGCGAAACACATTTCATGGATGAAGAAGAAAATGAATGTCAAATTAGCTGCACAGTTACTAAGTGAGTCAGTTGCAAAGTCTTTACAATTTTGCCTTAATGAACAGGTAGATAACTTTGAGGGATGTGAGGGAACAATTGATTTCCTTCTTACCTTTAACACATTGTTTGATGTATTTAATTCAAGGAATTTGCGTGCTTACAGCTATAAATGTCCTCTTCAGGCAAAGAATGTGGATGAAGTTAAAGATTTTTTGGGAAAGGCAGAAACATATATCAGATCCCTAAAGCTCCCTGATGGAAAGGAGTTGCTGAAGTCGAATCGCAGGACTGGATTTCTAGGATTTATCATTTGCATACGGAGTTTGAAGATGTTGTATGACAATCTCGTAGAAGGTCCTGATCCTAGTGTAAAGTTTCTGATGACATACAAGTTCAGCCAAGACCACATTGAGCTCTTTTTTGGACAAATAAGGAGTATGGGAGGATGTAACGATAACCCAACAGTTAGGCAGTTTTCTGCAGCTTATAAGAAAATCCTTGTTCACAATGATATGAGTGATGTAATTCGTGGTAACTGTTTACCATTAGAGTCTGTGCCAATACTTACTGTCTCTAGCAGCTGTGTAAGTACTGACAAGGTAGATGCTATATCAGTGAATGCCATAAATGCATCTGTTTTAAGATACAGGGTATTAGATATGCCTAGTATATTTTCCAATGATGATGAACAAGAATACACATATGTGCCTAGTAAAATTCACCTCTCTAAATGTACTAACAAAATTGTTGTGTATATAGCTGGTTTTGTTGTGTATCAATTAACAAGATCTTTGCTATGTGAAGTTTGCATTGATGCATTAACTGACACTGATGTTGGTCCTGTGCATTCTCTAATCACACTAAAAACCAAGGGATATCTGATATACCCATCAAGTGATGTTATAGATATCTGTGTTACAAGTGAGAAATGTTTCAGAGAAGCTATGTCTTGCAAGGAAAAAGTTCATCTGTCATTAGGAAGTGCTGATTTTCATAAGCTTGTATATTCAGTGCTAGCAACATACACTAGCAGAGATATATTTTCTGTTTTGAGCCATCATATGTTTGATACAGAGCCAATGGAAAATCACAAAAACCTCTTGATAAAGTCAATTGCAGAAAAATATCTGCAAGTAAGGTACAAGTACGCAGGAAAACATTACACTGCCAAAATGCAATCTCAGCTCAGTGTAAAGAGCCGTCAAACATATACCAAACTAATTCATTTCAGTGGCCAGTAGAGTACAAGTCTTTTCTAAGGATGTAGGACCTTCTGTTGTATGTATTTATAATGCAGCATTTGTACAATATACATTTATGAAAATAAATTACTAAGTTATTGTCCATGGAAAGAGATAAGCTTTTCATCTTGGGAAATAATTATGGGATTAATAATCAGCACCTCCGTGCGAAGGGAGAGGCGCTTTCCATCTCGATAATTAACTGTGGGCTTAACCTGGGATTGAATTTTCAGATGTCCTCGCCCAACACACACACACACACACACACATGCATACCATAATTTCGTACAGAACCCTACAGTACTGCCTGCCCTGCTCCATGGAGGTAGTATGCCTGTACTAACTCCATGTCCTGTCCAGGGCTGGCAGCGCTCTCCTGAGTCCTGCCAACCACAATATGGCGGATGACAGTTTGACCTGACTTCACTCACTACCGCACTCAGCCCAGCTCATGCCTTCTCCTCCTATACTACCTCCATGCCTGACATGACCTCTAAACCTGAGATTATCATTAAGGAATAGCAGTTGGAATTATCTTATTAACAATCTTGTCTATGATGAAACTATCCAACTTGTACATACCATTGTTTAAGTTCATATTAATATTTTCTGTGTGTTTAATCAAACTTGACTCTATGATGTTTCTATTTACGGATGAGTTACAAGACATGATTGATGAGGCATTATCCCAGTCAATACAATGATTATTGTCTCTCATATGAATAAATAAAGCATTAGATTATTGTCCGGTCCTAACACTATATTTATGCTGTTAGACCCTGGTTGAAAGGTCTTTTCCAGTTTGTCCTATAAAGAACATATTGCATTCTTTACAAGGTACTGTGTAGATACACCCACATGAGGATTTGGGTGAATTTTTGATCAACATTTTCTTGACTGTGTTATCATTGCAGAAGGCAACATTAACATTCCATGTTTTTAGAAGATGAGGGATTTGGGCAAATTTATCACTGTAGGGTAATATCAGTAAGTTTTTATTGTCACGGGGTAGGGGAGGTTCAACCCTATAAAATGATGTTCTTGCCAATTTTAAGGCTTTATCCAAAAATGGTTTGGGGTATTTTAATTTTGTTCCAATGTCAGAGATAAATCCAAATTCCTCATCCATGAATTCAGGACTACATACACGTAGAGTACGTAAGTACATGGAAGAGAAAACAGACAGTTTGACTTTATCGTGGTGTGCAGAGTAAAAATGAATATATGACAAAACATTGGTTGGTTTCCTGTATATGCTAAACTTAAAAGTGTTGCCTACCCTGTGAATCAGGCAATCCAAAAATGGCAATTTTCCATCCTCCTCAATTTCAGTGGTAAAATTAATGGAAGGGGCTAAGTTGTTAAGCAATGGCAGAAAGTTATCTAGATTTTCAGTACACGGCCAGAGGCAAAGTACATCATCTACGTACCTGTACCATACCGCATTACTGGGTAAAATGTTATTAAGCAGTTTCTTCTAAAAAAACTCCATGTACAAATTGCTCAAAACTGGGGAGAGTGGATTGCCCATTGCCATACCAAATTTTTGCTCAAAATATTCATCTTGAAAAACAAATTTGCAGTCTTTAATGCATAGCTTAATCAATTTTAGTATGGCATTTTTGGTGATAGGGAGAGGGATATTATCAAGTATTTCATCAAGAAAATCCAAAAGGTCGTCAACAGGAACTTTGGTAAATAGAGATTTAACATCAAAACTCACAAGCTTAAATGCACCAGTTACCTGTAAACTGTTAAGTTTTTCTACTAAGTCAACATTATTTTTTATGTTGGAGTCCGAAATTGTGCCAACTAAAGGGCTTAGCAAGGAAGTTAACCACTTTGATAATTTATAGGTGATGGATCCCACAGAACTAATAATAGGTCTGGCTGGATTATTGGGCTTGTGAGTTTTAATGAGTCCATACATGTAGGGCAGGGAAGGAGAACGAGAGGAGAACTGTTTTATAAGTTGATCATTACCCTTTAACACTGTTTTCATTTTCTTATTGAACTGAGAATTCACCGTTTCAATGTGATTCTTTCTAAGCTTCGAGTACGTTACATCATCTATCTATCTATCTATCTATAGCTCCGACGCCTCGTTCCCTCCGGGAACTCCCCTCAAGGGGGTGGCCACGGCAGAAGTGTCTCCAGTTCTCCCTGTTCCAACACTCCCTCCTTACTTGTTCAAGCCCTACTCTGCCCCTCATGTTTCTCTCCTTTACATACTCTTCCACTCTGTTCTGCCATCTAACCGGTGGTCTGCCTCTCACACCAGGTCCTACAACTTCACTTCCATACACCTTCTTTACAAATTCCTCGCCTTGCATTCTCTCCACATGTCCATACCATCTCAATGTATTACGTTTCACTCTCTCAACCACTCCACACTCAATACCAATTGCCTTCTCACTCATACCACATCTCTCATATACATTCTCATTACTTTCTCCATCCCATCTAGTAAGTCCACATGCTCCTCTCAAGTAACTCATTTCCACAGCACCTATTCTAGACTGATGCGCCCTATTCCATGTCCATGTCTCCGACGCATATGTCAGTGTTGGCAGGATTATACTATTTCGTAGTCCCATTTTCACTTCCATACTCACACTTCTACCCTTCATAATCCTCCCCAGTGATCCTATGACCTGTCTACCCTTCACTGCTCTCTCCCTAATTTCTCCTTCCATACTTCCATGTTTACACATAACTGCACCCAGGTACTTAAACTCCTTCACTTCCTCCATCCTCTCACCCCTCAGAGCTATCTCACACTTCGTTACATCATCACTTAATAAATCTTCCATTTTGAGTATGTAATCATCTTTTTTCATGATAACTACTGCATTCGACTTGTCAGCTTTCATATAAGGTGCCTCTCGGCAACCATTCTTCTACACTCTGTATTTCCCCTGAAGATGTGAATACACGAAAGCGCTTGGGACTCTTTGTTTATTTTTCCTTCCTTGTGGATTTACGCATATATATATATGTTGCGGTTATTTTGCGAAATCGGTGATTTTGCAAAATTCCCGGTCATTTTGCAAATATACCAAAATCGTGGTATGTTTGCAAAATCACCTTAATCGTGTGGTTACTTTGCAAAAAAACACACAAAAAGGTTATTTTGCAAAAATGTCAGGTTACTTTGCAAAAAAACATGATAACCGGGTGTTTTGCAAAATCCCCCATAATTTAGTATGTCATTTTGCAAAATAACAAAATATATAACCACAGCAACTGGCTGGTGTAACTGGTGAGACAGTTAGTTCTCAGTCGGGCATTAGTGAAGTATGTAGTTTAGTGTGTGTGTGTGTGTGTGTGTGTGTTGTAACTGGTGAGGCAGTTCTCTGTCGGGCATCAGTAAAGGTTCTTTCATTTTGGATGATAAAGTGTAGACGTTGACCATTTTTATTTTATTTCAATAAATAAATATTGTTTTATATCAAGTATTCAAGTACTTTACCAAAATAGTTGACATTACTATAGAAGAATAAACAAATTTTAATACAAAGATAAAGAAGCAATTTAGAATTATTAAAGTTTACTTGTTTTTACATGAAGAACCACATTTGCATCGGCTGTTGCAGACATTCTGATTTTTAAAACACTTACATCTGTTGTTATTACAAGACATAGAGCAGGTACACTTTATAAATCCTTGTCCATGGCCCACAGAATCTGCATTTGCTACTTCACGTAAGCTTATCTCTTTTTCCTGGAGCACATCATCAATTGACAGGAACTGCTGCTCACAAGGAGTGAACTGATTTCTCGAGTAAAGTTGTTTCAAAATCCCGTGCCTCGTTCCAAGTTTGCATGTCCCACTGTCATCCACTTGAAGTACAACAGCCTTCGCATTAGGGAATTCTGCGTGCCCACGATCAACAAGAGGGATCGGAACCATTACACTGTCACCGACCTCCGCTTTCTTGAAACGCATAGTTGACACCAGCTGCATTTTCTCTGCTTGACTGTGTTGCTTTCTTCTAGCTCCTTCTCGTTCAGCTTGAATCCCCAGCTTTCGTTCACAGAGATGGCAGATATCATCATCCATAGAGCAAGGACCTCCACAGTCCTTGCACATGGAAGTTGTGCTGTCCTGAATGTTATCAGCTGCTAATGCTTCAGCGAGCTGCTCCTCCGTCTCTAATCCATCCACTACGTCCTCCGGTAAATTCGTTGCAGTAACGCCAAGATGAGATTTCTGGCCAAACATTGCTTCATAGGGTGTTCTCCCAATTCTTCTGTGAAACCGTGTGTTATTCTGCCATTGCACGAAGCGCAGTTCCTCAGACCATTTTGTTGTGTTATAATCTTTTTGCCAGCAGGCAAGTATTGCTTCAACGTCTTTGTTAGCCCTTTCTACAGAACCTTGAGATTGAGAATGACGTGGTTTGCCATGGACTAACTTGCACCCGGGCCACAGGACGAGGACTTCCGTAATCAACTGTTGAAAAAATACGAGCAGCATTAAGTAAAGTGAAAGTTCTTAAAATAGAATGTTAATGTATTTGATGGGTTTTGAGCTAATCTGACACTCTTTAACAAAGGCGGAGGTAATAACGATACTAAATTTTTTCTTCTTAGTTTCCCCAGCCCCACAACCCATCACAGCTGAACATACCTTATTGCAAAACTCTCGACCATTGTCAGATTGTAGGATATGAGGAGCACCTTTGTCGCAGAATATGTCTACCAGGTGGTAGGCGACCTCCTCAGCAGTTTTCGTCTTCAGAGGTCGGAGGCACACAAACTTAGTTAGGTGATCTTGGTAGTTCAAAATGAACCGATACTCCCCGTCTTGCTGACTCTGCATGTCAATCAAGTCAACCTGTAATATATAATATCCACTAATATTTATTGGTTTACTGAACAGACTAGATAAAGTTCATTCAGGGCACAAAGAGAAAGAGAGAATATCCTACTTCATAAAGAGAGCTTCATTTTCCATACCTGGCACCTTGAATTCATGCTGTTCGAGAGAATTGGCTTGACAACCACAGACTTCCGGACACTGGACTTTTTCAGTTGACATTCTTCACAGAACTGCAGGAAGACTTTTATTTGATCTATAGTTATGTTTGCAAATTTTTCACTCAGTGCTTTGGAAAGAATATTCCTCCCTCCATGTCCGTTTGCAAGATGGGCAGCTTTAATGGCATCAAACAGATCTTCAAAACATACGTATCTAAGAACAGTTCCTTTTTTAACCAGTTTTTGCACTGTTGTCCCTTCAACGGATATTTCCATGATATCGTATTTTCTTAGAAGCCGATAATCCTTTTGAGTCTTCTTTACCTCAGGTTTTTCAAGTTCTTTCATTTGGTTAACAATTTCCTCGTATTCACATTTTTTCATTAAACCCGATGCATTATAGGACTTCTTTTCCTGTGCTTCAGACAGCACTGAGTCAAACTTCACCTTCACTCCATCCATCGCTGGATAATAAGTAGAGTTCCAGACCACAGGAACACCACTCCTAGCGACGAGAAGGAGAGAGGAACACTGCTTAACTGGGGCAGCCGCAGAAACCTCAATACCTCAATACCTCAATACGAGACACGAGATACTGAAACAGTTTTACAAAAGAAATCAGTTCACTCCTTGTAAGCAGAAGCGTGAACCAGCGAATGAAAGAACCTTCACTAATGCCCGACTGAGAACTAACTGCCAGTTGCTGTGGTTATATATTTTGTTATTTTGCAAAGTGACATACTAAATTATGGGGGATTTTGCAAAACACCCGGTTATCATGTTTTTTTGCAAAGTAACCTGACATTTTTGCAAAATAACCTTTTTGTGTGTTTTTTTGCAAAGTAACAACACGATTAAGGTGATTTTGCAAACATACCACGATTTTGGTATATTTGCAAAATGACCGGGAATTTTGCAAAATCACCGATTTCGCAAAATAACCGCAACATATATATATATATATATATATATATATATATATATATATATATATATATATATATATATATATATATATATATATATATATATATATATATATATATATATATATATATATATATATATATATATATATATATATATATATATATTCGGCATAGCTTTTTCTACCTTCCCCTGTGTCGAACTTAAGACCAAGAGAAAGAGCTTCCTTTTCATATTTGGTTAGGATTCTGCTGGATAAGTTTAACACTAAGTCACTATGCCGAATATGTGTCGAAGAATTATAAGTGGTCAGACAATGATGTAGAAAAAGGGTTCATTCAAGGTGTTTTAGCGTGTTACAAAGCCCTATCTGATGAGCAACCAAGTGCACTACCGAGGAGATACAACGAGGCCCTAAAGTCCCTAAAAAGTGACCCGGACATAATGATAACCAGTGCAGATAAAGGTGGAGGAGTGATAATACTAAATAAATGTGATTACATAGACAAGATGATGAACCTCCTTAATGATAAATCCACGTATAAGAAGAAATATATAGGATATGCTGAGAGTGAATCAGAAAAATTCAATAAGGAAGCCAGAAAAATAATGAGAAGATCGGAGAAAGGCAAGCGACTCATCAGATTACTAGAAGAAAATCCACAACCACCGAGGATGAGAGGACTTCCAAAAGTACATAAACCGAATATTCCAATGAGACCAATAACATCTGGCATAGGTAGTGCGCCACATAAGGTGACCAAACAGCTTGCGATGCCACTGTCCCGTGCTCTAGGATCCATCAGTGGTGCACACTTGAAAAATTCATTGGATTTGATATCACGACTCAATGAAATCGATTTCATAAACAAGAAACTCGCCAGCTTCGACGTAAAATCACTATTCACCAATGTACCAGTCGAGGGAGCCATAGAAGCAGTGAGGAAGGCACTGGACCACATCAGGGAGGAGGACCTACCACTACCCAGGACAGATTTCATCAAGATGGTCTCATTGTGTGTACGATTCGGTGTGTTCATATTTAATAATACAGAATATGTGCAACACAGGGGTCTAGCCATGGGAGCCCACTAAGTGCTGTCTTATCTAGTTTATATATGGAGACACTAGAAGCTGATAAATATACTAGAATAATAAGTAGGAACAGTGTATGGTATAGATATGTCGATGATGTCCTTGTAGTAGTACCGAATAATACCAATATAGCCAATAAATTGAGGATGTTAAATAATGTACAGATGGATATCCAGTTTACTGTTGAGGAAGAAAAAGAGAACATGCTACCGTTTCTAGACACTATAATAAGAAAAACGGAACAAGGCGTAAAATTCTCGGTGTACCGGAAACCCACTAACAAAGATGACTTTATTCACTATCTATCTGCTCACAATGCTAGGATTAAGTCTGGAGTGGTGATAGGATTTTTTCTAAGAGCTTACAGGATATGTGGTAATGACAGCTTGGACGATGAAATTAAGTATATAATAGAGGCATTTAAGAAATTGAAATACCCTGTAGGTTTGCTAATTAAACTATAAAACAAAGCACTTAAAATCATTAAACGAAAGAAAGATGAAACTAATAACAGCGAGAAAAATGAGAAAAGATTTGTAAGTGTACCTAATTCTAATATTGGCTCGATATTAGATAGACATATGAACAAGGTTGGCTTAACAATTGCAACATCATCTGGAAAGAGAATCGGCGAACTAACCCAGGCAAACAAGAACAAGCGTGTCAATAATAACAGCGTGATATATAGTATACCATGTAATGGGTGTGACAAGATGTATATAGGAGAAACAGGAAGAGGTATAAAGAAAAGATTATATATGAACATAAAGCTGACGTAAGGAAGCACAACACAGCTAATTCATTGGTACTGCATATTGAAGAATGTAATAATTTACCCAGATGAGAGGATTCATCAATCATTCATACTGGTTTGGATAAGAAAATGAGGAAAGCATTGGAAGCAGCATACATTTGTACAAAAAATGTTCATAATCATCGAGAAGGATTAATGAAGTGGTGTAGATACTCAGCCAGTATAGCCCTGGAGTATAAAAGAAAGGAGGGGGTGAGGTGAGGTGAGGTCAGGTGAGATTAAGAAGTGGCAGGTGCAATGTAGGCTACTACAGGTATATATATCTCAGGGTACCCTCTTCTCTATGTCATTTCTCTCTGAAGATGGACTCTGTGTAGTCCGAAACGTAAGAGTTATAAAATAACTCAAAGCTCTATCCTGTGTTTACCTCCCACCCGCACAACATACTTGTCAATATGAATCATTCACACACACATATATATATATATATATATATATATATATATATATATATATATATATATATATATATATATATATATATATATATATATATATATATATATATATATATATATATATATATATATATATATATATATATATATATATATATATATATGGCAAAGCATGTGCCTGTGGTGTATTTTCGATCAAGGTTTCGAGACCAGTGAGAGAGAGAGAGAGTAGGGTGGGTCAAGCCTGTGGACTGACGTGGTATATACGTCGCACTATAATTGTTCTTATCCCAGTGTTATATTTCATCAAAATAACTTTTTCTCGGGGACAAGAGCCTTAATCATTCACTTTTGGTAATCCATTATAATGCGACGAATTAGCGGAAGCTGTGAAATAACCCGTGGCAAAACATCATATTGATTCAACCTTAGCGATGTGTGTACCTTTTTCAACCAGAGAGAAGCTTACTTATTCCTTTGCCATGTAGTCCTAGCAGCTGACTTGGTTTGATATTGATATGCCATATTGGTTTGATATGCCAGCCATGGCAGGCGACGGTCCCTCACGGCTCGTACTGGTCAGGTTCTGGATACCAACTGAAGCACTAGTGGCGGCCAAGGCAGGGGCAGCAGTGCCATCCTCGGTGACGTCAGAAATTGTGTCTCTGGCATATCTGGTTGTTGTTGTTGGTTCAGGTTCGGCAGTAGCTTTGTTGGTGTGTCTTTCTTTTATAATTAACTTCGTATGGCGAAAATATGCAATTTTACCTTCACTCTTGGCTTGCCTTAAACGAGGAAGTTGTGCCTTCTTTATATCCTGCGATGCAGAGCACAAGTCTTCATTAATGTAAATCTGTGTTCCCTTTAGCTTAGAAATATTTCGGATGACTGCCTCTCTATCTCAAACTCTGTTGAAGGTGTCAATGATGGGGTACTTACCGTTCTGATGGTGGTAATGTTGTCCTACACAATAAACACACTCTGTTGAAGGTGGTAATGATGGGGTACTTACTGTCCTTATGGTGGTAGTGTTGTCCTACACAATAATCACACTCTTGCTGGATGTTTGATAGTTGTAGCTTTTCTTCCAATATGCGGTTTACTTTCTTGGCTGATTGTTCACAGGTCTCGTTAGGTTCCTCCTCAGTTCCCACAAATTGTAGATTATTAGGTTTGTTGTAATCATCCAGGTAGCCACAGCAATCTTTAATAAGTGCAGCAATAGAATTGGAACTCACCTGCAGGTCTTCAGATAGTGTCTTGATCAGTTGTTTGTTGCCCTCGTCCTCCAGCTTCAGCTGTTTCACTTGTTGTTTCACGGTGTCAATTTCACATTGAGAAAATTCCAGGCTAGTTCTCAAGTCATGTACTGTAGATTGTAGCTGATTATACTGTTCATTAATTTCTTTCACGAATACCGCCATGACACCGAAGTAAGCTTGGTCTTGCGAAGCCAACATAGTTTTCAGAAAGAAGTATCCATTGTCAGCTGGTTACGTTCTGGCAGCCGGAAGGTAGGCTGTATGAGGTGGGGTAGAGAGTAGCAAAAAAACACGTCCACTCGCTATGGTGTCTGAGGAGAGAGAGAGAGGATAGTAAACATGGAGGAAGAAAATAATAATAATAATAATAATAATAATAATATAAACCTTGAATCTGTACTGTAAAATAATAATAATAATAGCAATAATAATAATGAAGTACTTAATTAATCCTTATATATGAAGAAGTCAATTTCTCTCACACACATACACACACACACACACACACACACTCTCTCTCTCTCTCTGTATGTGTGTGTGTGTGTTCTTACCTATTTGTATCCTTACAGGATTGAGTCAAGCTTGTAATGTACTGTATTTTAAAACCCAATTATCATATTTTTCGTTAAAGTTATGTAAGTTTTTGACACACACCACTTCTTCTGGAAATATGTTCCTTTGATCTATTACTCTATTTGGAAAACTATTTTTCTGTACATCTTTATCTCCTCTTCTTTTCATTAAGTTCTTACTGTGTCCTCTCCTTGTAGGTATTCCTTGTTGACACAAGTTTTCTATATCTATCTTTTCCTTTTCTGTGATACATTTGTAATCCATAATTATATCTCTTCTCTTTCGTTTTCTTCCAGTTTAGGTAATTTTAGTTTTTCTGTTATTTCTTCATAACTTAGTTCTCTTAGACTGGGTAACCATCTTGTTGCTGCTCTAATTGGGTGATATGTTTCTTTAAATGTGGGTTCCGTACTTCTGCAGCATATTCCAAGCTTCTATTGTCAATTTGTTTTTTACTCCTTACTTCCAAACTTAATAACATGACACTTATCTGCATTAAACTCTATCTGCTATTTATTACTCCAGTTAACTATTTTGTCCAAGTCTTCTTGAAACTGTTTACAGCAGTCTTCATTCTTAATTGTTCTTTGTACCTTGGCATCATCAGCAAATATATTCATATAAATGTCATCTGTAACATTTACTTCTATATCATTTATATAATTTAAGAACATTATTGGTGCCAATACTGAGCCTTGAGGAACTAGATGTATGACCTTCAGCCATGGAGAATAGTTCCCTCTTAGTACTGTTCTCATTTTTCTTCCTACTAAAAAAACATCCATCCATTATAGTAGTTTTCCTTTCACTCCTCCTTTATGTTGTAATTTCCATATAAGTCTTGGGTGCGGAACTCTGTTAGGAGCGTTTTCAAAGTCAAGGTAAATACTATCCACCCACCCTTCTCTCTTCCTTGTTTTGTTTTCTGATATTCTCGTATAGGAACTCAGTACGTTTGTTACTTACTAATTCCAAACCAAAATTGTCTCTCTATTATCACCTCATTTTACTCCAAGTGATCAACCCAATTTTTTCTCATAAGAAGACTCTCTCTCTCTCTCTCTCTCTCTCTCTCTCTCTCTCTCTCTCTCTCTCTCTCTCTCTCTCTCTCTCTCTCTCTCTCTCTCTCTCTCTCTCTCTCTCTCTCTCTCTCTTCAATGACAAGCCATAATAATTATGTATCCAGGGCTTGTGAAGTTATATATCTTTTGGCAAACCAGTGAACCAATTACAACATTTATCCTGTAACAGTTACAAACCATAATAAGTATCCTTGTCTTGTTAAGTTTTTTAATCTTCTGACTTAACAGTTAACCATTTACAAGATTTATAGTGTCAGAGTCACAAGCCATAACAAACTTTTTTAGGTCTTGTTGATGTATTGAAACCTCTGTATATCAGTGAGCCAGTTACAACACTTAACCTGTAACCTGTACCCAGGTATAGTTGAAGTCTTAATACATCTGACATACCAGTAAACAAATTACAACGTTTATTCTGTAATAGTTACAGGCCATAATAAGTATCCAGGTTTTGTTGTAGTTTTTAATAATCTGTGACACCAGTGAACCAATTACAACAAACCTTATCCTATCTCATACTTGTTGGCACTCGTCTAATTATTCATCAGGCTATTCAAGCAGTCCTGCATGGATACTCATTATGGCTCCAATCTGTGTGTGTGTGTGTGTGTGTGTACTCACCTAGTTGTGTTCTCCAAGATATGAGCTAGGCTCGGACTGTCCTGTATCCGTGTCTATACTAATCAAGCTTCCCTTTAAATTACTGAATGCTCACTGATTATACTATTTCCGTATCCAATCTATTCCACTCATCCACACACCTATACAGAAAACTGTATTTCTTTACATCTCTCCTGCATCTACTCTTTTTCAGCTTCTTTCCTCTACGCTCTCCCTTGTCCGTAACCAAAAAGTTTTCTCTATCTGTCCACTCTATTCCTTTCATATACTCATATAACATTATTAAGTCTCCTCTCCTCCTCCTTTCCTTCAGTGTGGACAACCCCAATCGTTCAAGTCTCTCCTCGTATGGCAAGTCTGTCAAGCTCTGTGTCATTTTTGTTGCTGCTCTCTGTATT
Source organism: Petrolisthes cinctipes (assembly GCA_033782935.1). Lineage (NCBI taxonomy): Eukaryota > Metazoa > Arthropoda > Malacostraca > Decapoda > Porcellanidae > Petrolisthes > Petrolisthes cinctipes. The sequence continues at coordinate 49,725 of JAWQEG010004098.1, forward strand.
CTCTCTAACTGCTTGATGTGCTTCTTTTTATGTGGGACCCACACTACTGCTGCATATTCCAACTGAGGTCGAATGACTGACTCTATCAACTTTTTTACCATCACCACGCACGTGCATATTATCCTGTTAAGGGGGAATTCACTTTTGTTATATTGGAGTGCCTTGATTTCTCCAAAGTATACCAGGAAATAGGACCAGATGAACAAAAATAATGGTGTTCTGTTGCTTGGAATAGTTTGGAGGATTCAGTTACTCCAGATTTACCAACATAAAATTTCCCCTGTTAATGTGTTTCTCTGGTGAGAGTGAGTTGTGAATAGTCACCCCCAAATCCTTTTCCTCGGGGGCATTTTGTATTGCCTCCCCACCCATGTTGTAATTTCCTGATGGCCTCCTATTACTTTTTCCCATTTCCAATACCTTGCATTTCTTAGCATTAAATTTCATTTCCCAATCCTGGCTCCACTTGTGAATCTTGTTCAAATCCTCCTGTAATTCCTCACAACTCCTTGCATCCTCTATCCTTTTCATTATCTTAGCGTCATCTGCAAACAGACTTGTATAGCTTTCGACACCCTACACCATATCATAAAAACATATACTACAAACATAATCGGTCCCAACACCAAACCCATCCAGTCTATTTATTCTATCCAGTAGATTTTCCCTCTCCATCTTTATGTCCCCCAGCATAACCTTCCCTCTGTCTTCTCTATTCCTATCAAACTCACTCTCTCTTGTAAATACCTATTGGAATTTCTTCTTCATAACTTCACAAATATTTTAATCGTCTTCACATACTTCATCTCCATGTTTATCTTGTTGATTCCGACCTTCTGTTTTATTTTTCCATTTATAAACCTATGAAACAATTTAGGTTCTTTTATACATTTATCCACGATATTGTAACAACAAGTGGTTGTGTTACTACCGGGGTGAACAGACTCGATTATACACGGTAATAATTTATTGGTAAGTACATAGGTTGTGTAGTAGCAAGCACCTTGTAGCTGTGAGTTCCCGCCTGCCGTGGTCGTGTAGTGTGAGAGAGTAGGTGCTGCAGGCGACACGTGGAGAGCTTGGTGTAGGCAGGTAGCGACAGGAGGCACAGCAGGTAAGGAGAGGGAGGTGTTTCCAGGTGTAGAGCTAGTGGCCGAGTGAATGAACAACGACGTTGCGGCCGCTCAGGCCAGCCAGGGTTGGCTCAGGTAGAACAGGCGAGGCAGAAGATGCGCCCCGAGGACAGGTGAGATGGAAGCTACATAAAGGTGCTTGATGTCGCTACAGTACCCCCCTCCCCCACAATGTTTTAGGAAAGAAGGGCGGTATGAAATACATATCAATACAATTAACAAAGATACATACAATAATAATGATAAATAAATAAAGGAATATATTCAGTGTAGTATAGAAGTGTACGGGTATGGTGTGGAGTGTGCAGGGGGGAAAGGCAAGTGTGTGTGTTTATAATAGGGGATGCGTGTATCTGGATGCATATGGAGTGGGAGTGGGTCTGTATGGTAGAGGTGTGCGAGGTATTAGGCGGGTCGCTTGACCGGTTTCCCCAAACAGAACATGCATCCCTCAGGGACCAGGGCCAGCTCGTGTTGCTCTAACTGCTCCCGCAGGGAGGGCAGTGTGAGAGGACGTTACTGCAGTTGAGTGTGTAGTACTGGAGTAACGGGTCATGGAGGCGTGGCCGGCTTGAGCTGTGTGTCAGGCGGAGGGTCCTGAGGGAATACTAAAGGAATTACTGGAGTCGAGGGAGCATCAGGAATAGCATTGGGAGGTATAGGAATGGGATCAGGCAGGGGGTGGGTTGGAGAAGGTGAGCGGGTGGGTGAGGGAGGTTGGATAGGAACCTGTGCGGATTGGGTCGGAGATGGAGAGCGGGGTAGGAGTGGGAGTACAGAGGATGGGGTAGGGTGTGATGGGGTTCGTGGTTAAATATGAGTAGGTGAAGGTGACCGTGAAGGTGAGGACGGGTGGGGTTGAATGGGGTTGGGTAGGAGAAGGTGGGCAAGGCTGGGGTGGAAAGGAGGGTGAGGGTGCAGGTTGAGGGTGGGATGGCAGTGAGGTAGGCAAATGTGTGTTTTTGAAGGATGAGGTTGATGGCGAGGGTAGGAGCAGCGTTGGGTGTGTGTGTAGGTGTGGATGTGGTGGGTGGGAAGGAGATGGTTGTGGTGGTGGCGTGGGTAGGAGTGGTGAAGGGTGTGTGTATGGTTGTGGCATCGCAGCGTGGTGAAGTTGTATGGTGGGTACGAGTGGTGGGCGGTGATGAGATGATGTGGTGGGAGGGTAGGGTAGAGGGGTGAAGGTGTTGGATGAGGGGTGCACGGATGCGTATGTGGGTGAGTGTGTGTTTGGTGGTGTGGTGTTGGTGTGTTTGGTGGTGTGTGCAGGTTTGACCCTCTCCCAGGACATGACGTATGGTTTTTCCGCTACCTGGAGAGTAACTGTCACGTCCGTCCTGGAGATAACGGGATGTGGTCCAGTGTAGGGCTCCTGTACCAGTGTCCGTTGTGTATCCGTGCAGAGGAAGAGTTGAGGGGTGGAGTGTAGACCAATGGGTGTGTAGGTAGTCCTGGCGTCGTTGTGACGAGTAGGTGTAGGGCTGGTGTTAATGATGGCCACCTTCAGTGCCGGGAGGAATGAAAGGTTGGATGTGTCGAGGTCCGGTGAAGTAATTTGACCTGGTAAGCGGTGGTTCTTGCTGAATACTAGCTTCGCTGGGGAGTGGTGTAAGTCCTCCTTGACAGTGGCACGGATCCATTGGTCCGGCTGCAGCCCCCTGAAGGCGTCAGTAATCTTCTGTGCAGCCATTTCACCATTCCGTTACTGCACGGGTGGTACGCTGTGGTCCTCTGCCGTCGGGTGCCCAGTAGTGCCAGCATGTCCTGCCACACCCTCGACTCGAACTGGGCTTGGTCTGTGACAATTACGACTGGAAGACCGAAGTTGGAAACCCAGTTGCTGAGGAAGTTGTGGGCAGTACCTTCAGTAGTGATGTTGCTCATGGGGGTAGCGGTGCACCAGCATGTCGTCCTGTCCACGCAGGTTAGGAGATAGCGTTCACCACGCAACAGAGGTAGGGGGCCATCAATGTTCACGTGTACCGTGTGGAATCTGCTGGTAGGCACGGAGAACACATGCTTCCTCATACCTGGCCATACTGCACGGCAGCTGACAAGAAGGAGAGTTCCTGTGACACCTGGGTAGGAATGCAGGGGCATGGGGAGCTGCACGAAAGGTCACACCACATTTTGATCATGGAGTCTGGGGCGGTTAAATTTTCCAGCCGGAGTCCTGTGTCACCTGTGAGGAAGTCGTGGAGGTGTGTGTCGGACTGTTGGGCTGCTGCAATCGCTGCGATGCTGAGGAGTGGCATCTGTTGAATAGTGGCAATGTTTGGTTGCACTGGTGGTGCTCTCGATAAGGCATCAGCTATGGCGTCGTCCTCGCCCTTTATGTGTCGGATGTCTGTCGTGAATTCTGACACAAATGCCAGGTGGCGTGTCACCCTAGGAGGCCAGTTGGTGCCCAGCTGTTGCATTGCTGTAGTGAGAGGCTTGTGGTCGGTATGGATGTGGAAGCTCCTACCTTCCAGGAAGTGGCGGAAATGCTTGTCAGCGTCGTGAATGGCAACCAGCTCTCTGTCGAAGGTGCTGTACTTCTGTTGTGGTCCAGACGTTTACTGAAAAACGCTATTGGTTAAAGCGCTCCATCCACTTCCTGCTGCAGGACTGCACCGATAGCGTCGTTGGAGGCGTCCGTGTATATGGATGTAGGTGCATGAGGAGTAGTGTAGGCTAGTAGGGTAGTGTCTGCCAGCTTAGTCTTGATAGTGTTAAAGGCTTCCCAGGCGAATTCCTGGGTCATGTGTGTTCTGTGTGGTGGTAGTGGAGAGTAGGTGTGGTGATTCGTGTAGTATGTTGTCATGGGAATTGGTGTGTAGTATGTGTGTAATGGTAGGTGTAGAGTGTCGGCAGTGTATGGTGGAAATAATGGCACCTGAAGGTTGGTGGATTAGCTGTTGTCTCTTGGCATCGATCAGGAGGTCTTGTGCTGTCAGGAAGTCTAGACCCAGGATGGGGGCCTGCTCGTCAGCTACGACGAATGGCCACACCACGTACTCTTGCTAGAGTAGGGTGACGCCCGTGCTCCTGGTGCCTTACGTAGCGATGGGAGACTTGTTGGCCGCCAGCAGGTCGTATGCCGTAGAAGGCCTGGCTCTGTCTGTCTTTATCCAGGGGAGGAACGACACTCACCTCGGACCCTGCGTGAGGAAGTTGTCCCCCGACTCTAAGTCCTTCACCCACAGGAGAGTGCGAGCGGTGTGATGAGGTGGGTGGGGAGGTTTGCTCGATTGTTGATGGGCAGGTGGCAGTGGAGCGGTGGCGAGGCTTGCGGCCGTGTTATGCTCGGTCGAAGGTGGTGTGTGGTGCTGGTGCGTCAGTGTGATGCTGGTTGGCCCTGTGGTGGATGCTGTGGCGCGGGCAGTAGCGTGGAGGGGGTTGTCTTGCCACTGCTTTACTCGTTTCCCTGTATTGGACTGGCAGTAGGGCGGTTCACGGATAAACCCCACTGGCACTGGGGGCAGCAATTCCTTGCTGCGTGACCGAACCTCTGATGGTATTTGGGAGTTCTGCCAGTGCTGGTGGGGTGCAGTTGCCGGTGGTTGTCACTGGGTAGGGGTAGTTGACGAGCAGGGGGTACGGGAAAATGGAGGGGTGAGAAACACAGAGGGACGACAAAGAAAAACAGGGCAGGCGAAGGGGGATGTAGATACGTGGGACACAGGGGTAGAGTGCGGGGGTGGCGGATGGGGTTAAGGATGAAGTGGGAGACAAAAGGTGAATGTTGGAGGGTGGTAACACGTGGGGGAAGAGTGCAAAACATCAATAGGGGGCACACGAGTAGTGGGGGTGAGACAAAAATACTGTGGATAATATAGGACACAAAGGGACGGGAGGAGAGGAATAACACGTGGTAAGGAAGGAGTTAGTGGGGTGGAGAAAGGAGGTAATACGGGAGGGAGCTGGAAAAAAAATATGATGGGGTAAGAGCAAAAGGGACGAAAATGGAGCAGGTACAGTGAGAAATGGGGTACGCCTAATAGAGGAGGGGGTCGCGGTAGAGACACAGGTGGATGGTAGGGGTTGGTGGTACGGAAATGTGTGAGACACGTGGATGATAGAAAAGGGTTTTAGGGGGTAAGTTACGTTAACTAAAATCTGGAGGGGTGAAATCACTGGGGAGTCGTGGCTGAAGGAGTCAGTCATAGGCCGCTGTGAAGGTCGTAGCTGGTGTGTGGGGGTGTTGTAGCCTGTGTAGCTCGTAGGTAGTAGGTGGTAGTCGTGGTCGAGGTTGTGGTCGTATAGTGGAGTAGCTTGCAACACTTGGGCGTATAATGGAGTAGCTTACAACACGTGGACGTGGAGTGAAGAAGTTCGTAGCCTGTGTGGACGTAGAGTGGAGTAGGTAACAACACATGAACGTAGAGTGTAGTAGCTTACATGGACGTAGTGTGGAGTAGCTTGTGTGGACGTGGAGTGGAGTAGGTAACAACACATGAACGTAGAGTGTAGTAGCTTACATGGACGTAGTGTGGAGTAGCTTGTGTGGACGTGGAGTAGCATCGCTCGTAGCATGAGGAGTAACTTATGTAGACGTAGAGTGGAGTAGCTTACGTAGACGTAGAGTGAAGTATCTTGCATGGCCATAGAGTAGCATGGAGTTGAAATTGTATTGTGTACACAAGTTGAATTTTCCGGGGTCACCAATTGTAACAACAGGTGGTTGTGTTAGTACCAGGGTGAACAGACTCGATTATACACGGTAATAATTTATTGGTAAGTACAATGCTTTGCGCAGTGGCAATATCGTAACCAATGAGGTCGAGGATTACTACTGTGCTTAACTGCTGTCAGTATTGGGAAAAGCAAGAACCTCGGTGACCTACCCCTCCCCAGGAAGGGTAGGTAAGCCTTACCCCGCCTCCAAGCGGTGACCTCGGGGGTACACCTATTTTTTTTATCTAGTTTTTATCCATTTAGGAGGTGTAGCCAAAGGGGAAGGCGGTGTGGGGGTGAGACCTAGCTTCCCCCACATATAGGTTTTAAGGTTTTTATTGTATTTTTATTGTATTTTAGTGTTTTTAAAATTTTAATTTTATGACTGCATGTTTTTATATTTTGTGATAATTTCTTTTAAATTTAAGACCTTGTTTTTAGCTTTTGACAATGCCGACGGCCCGTGTCCCTCCGGGAATGAGCACTGCATTGGCCTTGCCAGCCATCAGTGGCCCCCCAATGGGGGAGTGGACAGATATGTCTACTGGCAGGGGAGGGTCTCCGGGTTGCCCTGTAGAGGGAGTGGGGAAGAGGGATTGTATGAGAGTGGTAGCTGTGAATGTGAATGGAATGACGGATGGGACCAAGAGGCGAGAGATTGTAGAATGTTTTAAGAAAGGAAGAGTGGATGTGATGGGAGTGACGGAGACACACGTGAAAGGATGTGGAGTGGTTGAGTGTCAGGAAGGAAGGGAGAGTGAACTGTGGGAGGGAATGGAGGGAGGAGTAGTATGGACGGGCATGAATGAAAAGAGTAAAGGAAGAGGGAAGGAAGGGTGTGCGCTGTTGGTGTCTCCGTGGGTGTGGAAGGGAGTGGATGGACATGGGTGGAATGGATCAAGAATAGTATGGATGACGGGAAAGATTGGCTTGGTAAAGTATGCTTGGGTGTGTGCTTATGCACCAGTGAATGAAAAGATAAGACGGGGAGAGAGAAGATGAGAGTGTTTTGGGAAGAGTTGAATGCATGTCTGAGAGGAATTGATAATGGAAGGAGAATAGTGATGATGGGAGACATGAATGGAAAGGTGGGAGGTGAGGAAGTGGGGAATATTGTGGATAAATGGGGTGTAGAAGGAACAAATGAGAATGGTGAGTATCTAGTGGATGTCTGTGCTGAGAGAGGGTTGTTCTTGGCGAACACCTTCTTTCAGCACAAGATGATCCACAGGTATACATGGAAGAGAAGGGATGAGAGAGGAGAGCAAAAGAGTTTGATTGATTATGTGGCAGTGGATGAAAGGTTGAGGAAGGATGTGTATGACGCAAAAGTAGTGAGAGGAATGGTCCGGACCATTGCTTCGACCATTTTGCGGTGTTGGTGAGGATGAAGGTTAGGGTTAAGTGGGAGTATAGTAGGAGGGATGAAGGGGTGAGGAATAAGAGGGTGGTGGCTAGTTGGAAATTAGATGTAGAAGAGTATAGGGAGGAATATAAGAGGAGGGTGGGTGAGGTGCTGGGAGATGTAAGGATGGGGATAGGGGAGGGAGTGGGAGTGAATGCGGTGTATGAAATGTTTAAGATGATAGTTTTGAGGACAGCAGCAGAGGTAGTAGGATATAAGACACAGAAGAGGGGCAAGAAAGGGAGTGCTTGGTGGACAGAAGAAGTGAAAGATGCTGTAGAGGATAAGAGGAAGGCATATCGGAGAACACTACAGAGGAATGTGCCGGAAGAAGTGAGAGAGAGATGGAAAAGAGAATATAATGTGTGTAAGAGACAAGTGAAAATGATGGTGAGTGAGAGTAAAAGGAGAGTGGATGAGGAGTTTGGTATGAAGCTGAGTGAAAAGTTTAAAGAGAACAAGAAACTATTCTGGAAGGAGGTTAAAAGAGAAAGAGAAGAAGGAAAGTCTGGTAGTGTGAGAATGAAGAGAGAGGATGGAGTTACTGTGAGTAGAAGTGAGGAAGTGAAAGAAGTGTGGAAGAGGCATTTTGATCGGTTGATGAATGGGGGGACGGGAGGGGAGGCGGTGGTGACATGCATGGGGATGGAGGCAGGTGGTAGACGACAGGATGTACAGGGAGAATTAGGAAGGGAAGAGGTTAGGAAAGCAATAGGAAAGTTGAAGATGGGAAAGGCACCAGGGGTGGATGGGAAAACTGCTGAAATGTTAAAGTGTGGGGGGGAGGTACTGGTGGAGTGGATGTTGCTTATATGTACACTGGCCTGGAGGCAGGGAGAGGTGCCAGAGGATTGGAGGAGAGCCATAATTGTATCTTTGTATAAGGGGAAGGGAAGTAAGGATGAGTATGGTAGCTATAGGGGAATAAGCCTTCTTAGTGTACCGGGGAAGGTTTACGGGAAGGTTCTGACTGAAAGACTGATGGAAGTAACAGGGAATAAAGTTAGTGAGGAGCAGGGAGGATTCAGAAAGGGTAGAGGATGTGTGGACCAAATATTTGCATTAAAATCAATAGTGGAAAAGTATATTGGGAAGGGTAAGAAGTTGTATGCTGCCTTCATGGACTTGGAGAAGGCATACGATAGAGTTGATAGGAAATCTATGACAGAGGTGTTGAGAATTTATGCTGAAATGCATTGAGGCTTTTTATGCAGATGCAAAAGCATGTGTACGGGTAGAGGGTGATCTAAGTGAGAGTTTTAATATTAGTGTAGGGCTGAGACAGGGGTGTGTTATGTCACCATGGTTGTTCAATGTATATATGGATGGTTGTATGAGAGAGGTGAAAGCCAAAGTGAACGGTCTGGGGGTGAAGTTGAGGCTGAATGAAGCAAACTGGTCCCTGGTGGCAAGTTTGCTTGCGGATGACACTGTGCTGATGGCTGAGAATGAAAGGAATTTACAGAGAGTGGTGGACGAATTTCAGTCTGTGTGTAAACGAAGGAAACTGAAGGTGAATGTGGGTAAAAGTAAAGTAATGGTATTTGAAAGAGCAGAAACTGAAGTGATTGACTTTGCTACACCTTACAGAGTGGCTGTACCAACTGGGACGAAGTGTGAGATAACTCTGAGGGGCGAGAAGATGGAGGAAGTGAAGGAGTTTAAGTACCTGGGTACAGTTATGTGTAAACATGGAAGTATGGAAGGAGAAATTAGGGAGAGAGCAGTGAAGGGTAGACAGGTCATAGGATCACTGGGGAGGATTATGAAGGGTAGAAGTGTGAGTATGGAAGTGAAAAGGGGACTACGAAATAGTATAATCCTGCCAACACTGACATATGCGTCGGAGACATGGACATGGAGTAGGGCGCATCAGTCTAGAATAGGTGCTGTGGAAATGAGTTACTTGAGAGGAGCATGTGGACTTACTAGATGGGATGGAGAAAGTAATGAGAGTGTATATGAGAGATGTGGTATGAGTGAGAAGGCAATTGGTATTGAGTGTGGAGTGGTTGAGAGAGTGAAACGTAATACATTGAGATGGTATGGACATGTGGAGAGAATGCAAGGCGAGGAATTTGTAAAGAAGGTGTATGGAAGTGAAGTTGTAGGACCTGGTGTGAGAGGCAGACCACCGGTTAGATGGCAGAACAGAGTGGAAGAGTATGTAAAGGAGAGAAACATGAGAGGCAGAGTAGGGCTTGAACAAGTAAGGAGGGAGTGTTGGAACAGGGAGAACTGGAGACACTTCTGCCGTGGCCACCCCCTTGAGGGGAGTTCCCGGAGAGAACGAGGCGTCGGAGCTATAGATAGATAGATAGACATAGGTTGTGTAGTAGCAAGCATCTTGTAGCTGTGAGTTCCCGCCTGCCGTGGTCGTGTAGTGTGAGAGAGGTAGCTGCTGCAGGCGACACGTGGAGAGCTTGGTGTAGACAGGTAGCGACAGGAGGCACAGCAGGTCAGGAGAGGGAGGTGTTTCCAGGTGTAGAGCTAATGGCCGAGTGAATGAACAACGGCGCTGCGGCCGCTCAGGCCAGCCAAGGTTGGCTCAGGTTGAACAGATGAGGCTTAAGATGCGCCCCGAGGACAGGTGAGATGGAAGCTACATAAAGGTGCTTGATGTCGCTACAATATCTTTCTCATAATTCTTCTCGGTCTCTCTTCTTGCCTGAACATAATTATTTCTTGCCTTTTTAAATGCCTCTCTATTTTTCTGTGTATTCCTCCTCCGCATTCTATTCCAGGCTTCCGCCTTTCTTAATCTTGCTGTCTCACATTGTCCAGTGAACCATTCTTTTTTCTCCAGTTTACTTATCTTGTATTTTGATACAGTCACCAGCACTAATAAGTATTCAGGTGTGTCTACAATAACATCTCCATTGGAATTACTTCGTTGGTGAATTTGGCCTGTTCAAAGCTTCAACTAGAGCTGTATACTTATTAGTGCTCGTGACTGGACATACTTGGATACTCCTTCCGTATAAAATTTTTCCAAATATAAGGTATTTTCTCTGCACACTTCCGGCATCCACCAGCTCCATCCAGTCTGTACCCCAAAAGAACTTTCTTTGGTTTCTAAACTCAGTCCTTCCATAATTCAACCTATTCTCCCTATGTGCTTCATCCCTCACATCTACACCTCCCTCTAATATTTCCAACTCAATAGGTACGCTCGCAATCCAAAATATGTATCCAGGCTTCCTTCGAATATCCTGATCGAGTATTAATATAGCGAGCTCAAGCAAATATGAAACAGGATAAGCGTTGTCATTGTTTCACTAGTATGTCAACTGATTCAAAACTTCAACAAGACCTGGATACAAATTTTGGATTCCGAGTGTACATGATCACTTTTGTCTAGCAGACTTTTGTATGTGATGTCTGCTATTACATCCGCCTCCCTAGTGAACACCAGATGGAGCATTGATGGCTCGTCTGTTCCTCTATACCTAGTTTGTTCTGTCACCCATTTTGTCATCATATTCTCCACTGTCAGTTCGAGTAATGCCGCTCCCCATGAATCTGGTTTACCCATTGTATCCTTTCTCGTGCTGTTTCATTACTTTGTAGTGTACAGTCACTCATAAAAATTAAGACCTCTCCAGGCCAGTCATCTTCTTATACTTGTGATATCGGTTCTGGCAACAGTGTAAGTGACGTCAGTGATGGCGCTTGAGAGATGAAGTTGATTTGCTCGACACATTTGTAACTAATGGTAGATGAGACGAAACATGAGTTGGGATAATGTTTCGAGCAAACCAACCTTCCTCCAAACACCACCCACACCACCACCACCTCTGACGTCAGGTACAATGTTACCAGAACCGATATCACACCACTTAATAGGTGTCTTGTCTGGGGGTGTCTTTACTTTTATGAGTGACTGTACATACCACATGTTTGTATTAGTAAGTCCTCAAATGTACCAGATACAGTCGGCGGCAAAAGTCCTGTCGCCTCGCTTGCTTCACCGAGGCACGCGATGTTCATAGACTCGAGTTTCTTAGGTGTAGAAAACGTGCTCTAGTTCTCGAGTCCATGAACACTGCCTGTCTCGGTGAAGCAGGTGTGGCGACAGGACTTATGCCGCCGACTGTACTACTCGCATGAACATATTGTTAAAATCAGGAAATACAGCTCTCCACTGAAGGAATGTTATCACTCATCCTACCATAGCAACTAACAGACTAATTACTGCTAAGAGATGCACCCCAAACATCTTACAGTTCTTGCACAGGATACTAAGAGACAACCTTAGTTACACACACAACAACCTCTTTATAGTTAACAATTTTCTCTTCATGAACCCTCACCCAACCTTCCTGCTCGTGTTTCAGTTTTACCAAGTTCTTTCCTTGCTCCTTACCTCTTTCCTCACTGATGTGGGCAGTAATTTAAGGGTTTGGGCGCCCTTTCGGCCCCAGTCACTCCCTTTCCTTTCTTCAACTGTCCCTCTTTTAACTTTATTTCCTTCCTGCTTGCTGTCACACCTCTATATCACCTTTCTCTGGCGCAATATGACCTCACTGTTGTGGCACCTAATAATAATCAATCAATCAATCCTCACTGGTATTCAATTTTACTCGAAGTGCTTCGTTTTCATCCACTATTACTTCGACTCGTTGCTTCAATGCTTTGTTCTGTTCCATTAATCCATCATTTGAATGTTCATTTGTTCGACTCTCTACCCTATCCTATCCTAACCTAAGCTATCATAACCTAACCTCATCTCATTTATAACCTGTTCTATCCTATCTTAGCTTAGCATAATTAAATCTTGGTCTAACCTAACCTATAATGACCTAATCTAACTTCATCCAGCTTAAAACTAACCATCTCTACTTGGTACACACACACACACACACACACACACACACACACACACACACACACTTACTTTAAATACTTAACCAACCACTGCATCACACACACACAGGCTTTAAATACTAACCAGCCACTCACTTGTCCATCTTATCCCTTAATAACGCCTTTACTTCCTTCATCTCTTGTACCATTTCCTTCCATCTCTTGGAATTCTCCTCAATATTCTATTCCATTTGTGTAACCCTTTTAATTTGAAGTTCATATTCTCTTCCTTTCCCTTCACTATCCCTCCCTTCTTCACCTCTCTCTGTTTTATCATCTGATGTTCCTCTCTGCTTAGTATTTCTCCCAGCCATGTTTAGCTAGATTAACTTTTGTCACCGACGCTTTCATTACTTTTTATTTCTTATCTTAACTATCGCCTTTCCTTTTAGCTATAAACTTTTGGAGACAGGATTTCCTCGTCCACTCACCCTTATATTAAACTTTACCAGGTGAGCCAAGTAGAGAATGTAGCCGGGCTCCACTTGTTGTCTTCAAAATATCCCCAAGCTCACAGACCAATACACAAACACGTTCACTTATTACCACTGTCACCCACTACTACTGTGTGTGTGTGTGTGTTTTTTTTTTTTTTCTTTTCTTTTATTTCTTTATAGAATAATGTTGTTAATGATGAGTTCTTTATTCCTTCTATGTATGTATGAATCACGTCACCCTCACTCTCTATCACAGATACAAAATATTTTAATAAACAAAGTAGGACTGATAATAAAACACTGATCTGCTACAAATTCAAACTTTTTGTGTTTATTAAATCACAGGTTACAATCAAAGCAAATAATTCCAACAAATTATTCCCACCAACATCAGGCCACAATTATTTTTTACTCATCTGGCATTATTTCCTGACATACTTTGGGTGAATCAAGGCATTCCAATGTACCCAAAGTATAGGCTACTATCTCATTAAAATACAGCGTATATTCAAAGTACAAAAAGCAGTAAAGGTGTGTGTGTGTGTGTGTCTGTGTGTGTGTCAGTCCAACTACACTGTGTGAGAATCACTCAGTCATTTTATTCTTGATTTAGAACACACACACACACACACATTTTCTCTTTCTCCCTCTCTCTCTCATACAAGAGACAAAAACACACCAACTCTCTCTCTCTCTCTCTCTCTCTCTCTCTCTCATTCTCTCTCTCTCTCTCTCTCTCTCTCTCTTTCTCTATCCCACTCACAAGAAACAAAAACACACACACACACACGTTATAACTCCTTATAGTGGAGTACATAGATATAATATAAGTTGTTGACATCATGTTATAACTCCTTATATTGGAGTACAACAGTATAACAGCAGGTCATATATAAAAACATATCAAATTAATACAATATGCAGTTTATATTGTCATACAATAAAACATTGAAATTATTAGTAAAATGATGGTATTAGATATTATTACTGAATACATGGCATTAGATTATTATTGAGATTAACATAGAATAGTTTATACCTGTTTATCAAGAGTCATTCTATGTAAACAATGTTCATTATGTGATGTATGCTTCATTGTTACTGGTTGTCTGGTACTTGTGTCTGTTTGTGTGTGTGTTTCCTTGTTACTGGTTGTCTGGTACTTGTGTCTGTTGGTGTGTGTGTTTCCTTGTTACTGGTTGTCTGGTACTTGTACTCGTCCATAAAGAAGGAGTGCCAGCCTACGACACATTGGAGCAAGGAACAGCATAATGTTAATGTTCACAAACTTAATCCAAGACAAGTATATAATTACAGATATCACCGTGGCCAAGAACAAGGTCACTACTTCCAGCCTCGGTACATACAATGCCACATTCAGGATTTCTGCTTTCCACACCTGGTCACACAACGTTATGTTCTGTGTTGAGTTTGTATCTTGTTCAGAGTCATTTGTCTTGGGTACTATGTCAGATATTTCTTTTTCGATTTCCGTAATGTCTTTCTCAATGTCCGTAGTATCCTGCATAATGTCTGAAATATTAACACACATGTTGAATATTTAGAGAGAGAGTGAGAGAAATATTTACACACATGTGGAGTATAAGAGAACCAGAGATAGGGAGAGAGTGAGAGAAATATTAACACACATGTTGAGTATGAGAGAGAGAGAGAGAGAGAGAGAGAGAGAGAGAGAGAGAGAGAGAGAGAGAGAGAGAGAGAGAGATAATAAATATCTCATTATCTTATCATTATAATTATATTTACCATACTTATATTGTGAAAAATGTATTATTTCTAAACACTATAAATACTCATTATGTGTGTGTGTGTGTGTGTCTGTGTGTAAACCACTGAGTTGTCTGTTGGTTGGTGTGTGTGTGTGTGTGTGTAGGTGTATGTGTGTGTGTGTGTAAACCATTAAGTTGTCTGTTGGTTGGTGTGTGTGTGTGTAAACCAATGAGTTGTCTGTTAATTGATGTGTGTGTGTGTAAACCAATGAGTTGTCTATTATTTGATGTGTGTGTGTGTGTAGGTATGTGTGTGTGTGTTTGTGTGTGTGTAAACCAATGAATTGTTTGTTAGTTGATGTGTGTGTGTAGGTATATGTGTGTGTAAACCCTTGAGTTATTTGTTGGTGTTTTCAATTATATGTATGTGTGTGTGTGTGTGTGTGTGTGTGTGTGTGTGTGTGTGTGTGTGTGTGTGTAAACCAATGAGGTGTGTGTGTGTGTAAGCCATTGAGTTATTTGTTGGTTGGTGTTTCCTCCTGTGTGTGTGTGTGTGTGTAAACCACTGAGTAATTGACATTGTTTCCCCCTGTGTGTGTGTGTATACCAATGAGTTATTTTTTGGTTAGTGTTTCATCCTGTGTGTGTGTGTGTGTGTGTAAACCACTGAGTAGTTGACATTGTTTCCCCCTGTGTGTGTGTGTGTGTGTGTAAACCACTGAGTAGTTGACATTGTTTCCCCCTGTGTGTGTGAGTGTGTGTGTACCAATGAGTTATTTTTGGTTGGTGTTTCATCCTGTGTGTGTGTGTGTGTGTGAGAGAGAGAGTAAACCACTGAGTAGTTGACATTATTTCCCCCTGTGTGTGTGTGTGTGTGTACCAATGAGTTATTTTTTAGTTAGTGTTTCATCCTCTGTGTGTGTGTGTGTGTGTTGATAGGTCAGGTTGTATGTTATATGTGTATAAGATAAGTTTGGTTACACTCACCAATGGGACAGGGTTGACTCACTGTACCACACTCCTTAGGTTTCTCCAAACTATAAATGTCGTCACAATTAATTGTAATGGTAAGGTTAGGATGGTGAGACAGTGGACGACTACAGTTGTGTTGTTGTATAGTCTGGTTGTGTCCTGGTGTGGTGTCAGTCACCCTCATCCAGTCTATTCCCACCTGTAATATTACATTATGATAATTACACATTCATAAACACACCTAGTATAATGTACAGTACAGTTATGGCATATAGTCCTTGACCAGGGTGTAAAGGGAAGTCTGTTCAAGGACTATGTGCTGCGACTGTACATAATGTGTATATGTGTACAGGCCTAGTCTAATGTACATAATGTGTATATGTGTACAGGCCTAGTCTAATGTACATAATGTGTATATGTGTACAGGCCTAGTCTAATGTACATAATGTGTATATGTGTACAGGCCTAGTCTAATGTACATAATGTGTATATGTGTACAGGCCTAGTCTAATGTACATAATGTGTATATGTGTACAGGCCTAGTCTAATGTACATAATGTGTATATGTGTACAGGCCTAGTCTAATGTACATAATGTGTATATGTGTACAGGCCTAGTCTAATGTACATAATGTGTATATGTTTACACACCTAATGTACATAATGTATACAGGTATATTAATATAACTGTATTCAGTGAAATACAATACACACACACACACACACACACACACACACATACAGAAACATTACCCAAGAGAAAACTCAGAGAGGTACACACACACACACACACACACACACACACACACACATAATCCAACACAGAATTCAGTGGTGTACACACACACACAT
>JAWQEG010004099.1:0-22500 GCA_033782935.1 Petrolisthes cinctipes
ACATACTGTTCACCTAGCAGAGAATACATACACACATACATATACATACATACTGTTCACCTAGCAGAGAATACATACACACATACATATACCAATACATACTGTTCACCTAGCAGAGAATACATACACACATACATAATACATACATACTGTTCACCTAGCAGAGAATACATACACACATACATATACATACATACTGTTCACCTAGCAGAGAATACATACACACATACATATACATACATACTGTTCACCTAGCAGAGAATACATACACACATACATATACATACATACTGTTCACCTAGCAGAGAATACATACACACATACATATACATACATACTGTTCACCTAGCAGAGAATACATACACACATACATATACATACATACTGTTCACCTAGCAGAGAATACATACACACATACATATACATACATACTGTTCACCTAGCAGAGAATACATACACACATACATATACATACATACTGTTCACCTAGCAGAGAATACATACACACATACATATACATACATACTGTTCACCTAGCAGAGAATACATACACACATACATATACATACATACTGTTCACCTAGCAGAGAATACATACACACATACATATACATACATACTGTTCACCTAGCAGAGAATACATACACACATACATATACATACATACTGTTCACCTAGCAGAGAATACATACATACATACATATACATACATACTGTTCACCTAGCAGAGAATACATACACACATACATATACATACATACTGTTCACCTAGCAGAGAATACATACACACATACATATACATACATACTGTTCACCTAGCAGAGAATACATACACACATACATATACATACATACTGTTCACCTAGCAGAGAATACATACACACATACATATACATACATACTGTTCACCTAGCAGAGAATACATACACACATATACATACATACATACTGTTCACCTAGCAGAGAATACATACACACATACATATACATACATACTGTTCACCTAGCAGAGAATACATACACACATACATATACATACACACTGTTCACCTAGCAGAGAATACATACACACATACATATACATACATACTGTTCACCTAGCAGAGAATACATACACACATACATATACATACATACTGTTCACCTAGCAGAGAATACATACACACATACATATACATACATACTGTTCACCTAGCAGAGAATACATACACACATACATATACATACACACTGTTCACCTAGCAGAGAATACATACACACATACATATACATACATACTGTTCACCTAGCAGAGAATACATACATACATACATATACATACATACTGTTCACCTAGCAGAGAATACATACACACATACATATACATACATACTGTTCACCTAGCAGAGAATACATACACACATACATATACATACATACTGTTCACCTAGCAGAGAATACATACACACATACATATACATACATACTGTTCACCTAGCAGAGAATACATACACACATACATATACATACATAATGTTCACCTAGCAGAGAATACATACACACATACATATACATACATACTGTTCACCTAGCAGAGAATACATACACACATATACATACATACTGTTCACCTAGCAGAGAATACATACACACATACATATACATACATACTGTTCACCTAGCAGAGAATACATACACACATATACATACATACTGTTCACCTAGCAGAGAATACATACACACATATACATACATACTGTTCTCCTAGCAGAGAATAGGTACGGGACGTAGGCTTAAGTGGAATAGTTAAGCCCTCGCCATCCCGGTGTGTGAAAAGGTTCCAGCCTTACCCAAAGATCGGTCACTAAGAGCTTTGACCTCATTCTGGGAAGGTATCAGTTGGTGAGCACGTGATCAAGACCAGGTGAAACATAGGAATAAGTAGCATCTTGTAATTTTCTACACACACAGACACACACAGGAATAAGTAACATATGTAATTAAGCACACACTCTCTCTCTCTCTCTCTCTCTCTCTCTCTCTCTCTCTCTACACACACACAATCCCTCTCTCTCTCTACACACACATACACACACAATCCCTCTCTCTCTCTCTCTACACACACACACACACAATCCTTCTCTCTCTACACACACACACACACACTATGTATGTATGTATGTGTATTGAAACTTATGTATACAACTGTATGCATGTCCACCACTGTATGTATGTATGTGTATCCCCGTATGTATGTATGTATGTATGTATTGAAACTTACATATACAAATGTATGTATTAATGTATGTATGTATATCACTGTATGTATATATGTATGTATGTACACAACTATATGTATGTATGTATATATGTATGTATTTCTACCACTGCATGTATCTATGTATCCTATGTATGTCCCCGTGTGTATATATGTATGTCCCGGTGTGTATATATGTATGTCCCCGTGTGTATATATGCATGTATGTATTTCCACCACTGTAGGCCTATGTATGTATGTATGTATATTAGATAATTCCAAACATCAACATCTGAATATTTAGTATGACTCTGTAAGTATGAAACAGGGTTAAGGGGGTGCGGGAATAGGGGGACAGGCTTGGGGGTGGGGGGGTTAGGGGGGTGCGGGAGTAAGGAAACAGGCTTGGGGGGGTTTTGAGGGGTGCGGGAGTAAGGGGACAAGCTTGGGGGGGTTAGGGGGGTGCGGGAGTAAGGGGACAGGCTTGGGGGGGGTTAGAGAGGTGCTGGAATAGGGGACAGGCTTTCTACCCACCCCAAGCCTGTCCCCCTATTCCCGCACCCCCCAAACTCCCCCCCCCAGCCTGTCCCCCTATACCCGCACCCCCTTAAGGTTGTAATTCTTTTGTGTTACATTGAAGTGCCTTGATTCCTCCAAAGTATGCCAGGAATAATAATAATAATAATAATAATAATAATAATAATAATAATGCCAGGAAACAACAGGACCACATGAACAAAATATTATAATGGTGTTCTGTTGTTGCTTGGAAAAATAGTTTGGAGGATTCAGTTAGGCCTAGCCTAGTTGCTCCAGATTAACCAACACAACACTCCCCCCTTAATTAAATATCATAATTAGGTTACTGCTATGTACAGTTGGCAGTATAAGTTAGCTTCATCCTTCATACAACACGGAATAATAATAATAATAATAATAATAATAATAATAATAATAATGTTTTTCTCTTTCAGCACAATTTATTTTTGAAAGACATCAGTAGCCTAGTGGCCTAAATTTTAGTTAGGCTATATAGGCCTATACTAGTTAGGCTACAGTGATGTTGTAATACAATTTTAATACTAGGTTAGGTAAGGTCAGGCTAATTTCAAAATGCCCCATTTGAATGTGCCCTATCTTGGAAATGGGGCATTTGTGGAGGAAATGCCATAGAAAAAAATAGTCTTAGAATGGTCTAAATAAGATGGTAAAGAAAGTAGAAAATAGTCTTAGAATGGTCTAAATAAGTGGGTAATGAAGGTAGAAAATAGTCTTAGAATGGTCTAAATAAGTGGGTAATTTATGAAGGTAGAAAAACCGTACGCAATAACGTTAATTCTTTCAATATTTACCTGAATTTTAAGCATGTACAATTGCCATCACTTATAACTGGTACAGTCAGCGTTGTCAGACCTCTTTTTCTGTACCAGTTATAAGTGCTGGCAACTATACATAGCCTAGCCTGATACAGAAGGAGTAGATAATTAATTACTATACCTTTGGCAGTGGAGTATAGTGGGTGTGTAGTAATGTGTGTAGTGGTGTGTGTGTGTAGTACCGTGTTATGGTACCACTACAACAACAACACACTCCCGTATTTCAAGATGGTGTGTTAGAGAGTTTGTATATTCCTTCGTTCACTGTAATTATAAGCCTTTTTTCCTTCCTTTTTTTCACTTTAATAAGGCTTTTCTCTTTCCTTTTTTCACAGTAATAAGGCTTTTTTCCTTCTTTCACAAGCCTTCTTTTCCTTCCTTTTTTTCTCAACAATGACAAGCCTTTATCACCTTTTTTTCACTGTAATACTAAGGCTTTTTTTTCCTTTTTTTCACTAAATTTATATACCTTTACTTATCTTTCCTTTTTTCTCAACAATGACAAGCCTTTATCATTTTTTTTTCACTGTAATAATAAGGCTTTTTTCCTTCTTTCTTTCACTACAAAAATACGGCTTTTTTCACAACAATGACAAGCCTTTTTCGTCTTTCTTTCACTGTAATAATATGGCTTTTTTTCTTTCCTTTTTTTACTATAATAATAAGGGTTTTCTTAATTTTTTTCACTGTAATAATAAGCCTTTTTTCTTTCCTTTTTTTCTCAACAATGACAAGCCTTTATCGTCTTCCTTTCACTGTAATAATAAGGCTTTTCTTTCCTTCTTTCACTGTAATAATAAAGCTCTATTCTTTCCTTCTTTCACAACAATAATAATAATAATAAGTTACTTCCTTCCTTCCTTCTTTCTTTCTTTCACCACCACGAATCTCTTCCTTCTATCACCACCACATGTCTTTTCCTTCCTTCCTTCCTTCCTTCACCACTTCATATCCCTTCCTCCCTTCACAACAAACCACTTCCTTCCTTCACCACAAGTCTTTTCCTTCCTTCCTTCCTTCACAACAAACCACTTCCTTTCCTTCACCACTTCAAATCCCTTCCTTCCTTCCTTCCTTCCTTCGATTCAGAACAAACCACTTCAAGTCCCTTCCTTCCTTCACCACAAGTCCTTTCCTTCCTTCCTTCACAACAAACCACTTCTTTCCTTCCTTCCTTCCTTCACAACAAACCACTTTCCTTCCTTCCTTCCTTCACCAACACAAATCTTTTTCTTCTTTCCTTCCTTCCTTCACAACAAACCACTTTCTTCTTTCCTTAATTTCCTTCCTTCCTTCAACACAAGCCTTTCCTTCCTTCCTTCCTTCAACACAATTTATAACTACGTCTCTCCTTCCTTCTTTAAAAAAATTGTACTATGGTATTTATTTATTTTCATTCACAATTATAATATATATATATATAAAAAAAAGCACAATATGATTAAAAACACTATTATATATATTTGTTTATATTTATATTTGTTTATATTTATTTATATTTTTGTATTTGTTTACATACGAAATTTTCACTTGTATGAATTATCTGATATTTTTTTTTATTTATTTATTTCTGTGTTTTCCGATCAATAAATATATAAATTCAAGTTAGCACATAATGGTAACTATTTATTACACACACACACCATCTCTCAAATATCAACTCAAACACACACACACACACCCTCCATCTCTCAAATATCAAACACACACACACACACACACACACTCCATCTCTCAAATATCAACTCAAACACACACACACACACCCTCCATCTCTCAAATATCAAACACACACACACACACACACACACTCCATCTCTCAAATATCAACTCAAACACACACACACACACATTAATTCATTATACGTACGTTAACGTACACACACACACACACACAAAAACACACCCTACATCTCTCAAATATCAACACACACACACACCCTCCATCTCTCAAATATCAAACACACACACACACACACACATTAATTCATTATACGTACGTTAACCTACACACACACACCCTTCATCTCTCAAATATCAAACACACACACACACACACACAC
Organism: Petrolisthes cinctipes; assembly: GCA_033782935.1. Lineage (NCBI taxonomy): Eukaryota > Metazoa > Arthropoda > Malacostraca > Decapoda > Porcellanidae > Petrolisthes > Petrolisthes cinctipes. Next base: position 5,676 of record JAWQEG010004099.1, read on the forward strand.
AGAGTTGCCAACACATTAATTAATTACTATAACTGTAGATGCCACCAACACAGATGACGCAATTGATTTCACACACAGACACACACACACATAGACACATATACACACATAGATAGACACACAGACAGACACGCACACACATAGATAGACAGACAGACACACGCATAGACAAACACAGACAGCTCGACACACAGACATCACGTACACACACACACAGACAGACACGCACATACATACACAGACGCACACACACACACACAGCTCGACACACATAGACATCACGTAGGCACACACACACACAGACGCACATATAGACATACACACACAGAGCCAGACACACACACACACACACACAGAGCCAGACACATATAGCCTACACACGCACACACAGACACACACACACACTGACACACATAAAGTCACGCACACACATAGACACACACACACACACACAGAGCCAGACACATATAGCCTACACACGCACACAGACACAAACACACATAGATAAAGATAAACACACACACACAGACAGACACGCACATATAGACACACATAGACACGCTCACATATAGACACACATACACACACATACAGACACACACAGAGCCAGACACATACAGCCTACACACACACACACACACACACACAACAGCAGCCAACGGTTCAAAAGACAAGTATGTGAGGAATGGTTGGTTGGTTGGTTGAATGGTTGGTTGGTACCCTTCCTACTCATCCTACTCCTACAATCCTCCTCTTTCAGTCCTCCTACAGTTCTCCTACTACTACTACTCCTACTCCTACACTTCTCCTCTTCCTACTACTACACTCCTCCTCCTCCTACAATCCTACTACTCCTACTACTACACTCCTCCTCCTACACCTACTACTACACTCCTACTCCTACTACTACACTCCTCCTCCTCCTACAATCCTACTACTACACTCCTCCTACTCCTGCTACCGCTCCTCCTACTGCTCTTCCTGGTCTTCTGCGTCGTATGGAACTGAGTGAATGGCCGCTGCTGCTGCTGCTGCTGGTGGTATTTCAGGTACGCTGTGTATGTATGTACGTATGTATGTACGGCGTTGGAGTATGTATGTATGTATGTATGGTGTTGCAGTATAAGGTTCACTCACTCACTCAAACATTCATCACCACCACCACCAAAACAACAACAACAACATTCCTGGACGCTTGCTTACTTACTTTTGCCACAGACTGTACATACATACACACATACGTACTACTGATGATGATGATGAAAATTCACCTATTTGGTTGGCGTGGTGGTGGGGTTAAATTTCCGCGAGCGAGCTTCGATATCACTTCTATTACCTCCTTCGTTATCCAAATGTTATTAGTGTCTATCACCGTCCAATACTGTATTATTCACCTCCTCCTCGTACCTCACCACTACCTTATTATAGATCTTCTTGGAGACGTAATTTATAATCACATCCAATCCCAGGGGTAGGCTAACACCACACGACACTACATCCACCCTCAACCATTGCCAGACACGTACTGACTGACTGAACTGGAGTCTTCTTAAGTGAACGAAGTCTGGTGGTGGTGGTGGTGTGTTTACGGTCTGTCTGTCTGCCTGGGAGAGGAGAGGGAGGGAGAGGTGAGGGAGGAGTACTAGAGGGAGAGGAGAGGGAGGGGTACTAGAGGGAGAGGAGATGAGGGAGGGGTACTAGAGGGAGAGGAGATGAGGGAGGAGGGGGTCGAAGTGGGAGAGGAGAGGGAGGGGCGTTATTCTAGGAAGGGGTGAGGGAAAGGAAAGGGAGAGGTTAGGGAGAGGAGAGGGAGGGGAGCTTGGCTAGGGAGGGGTACTAGAGGGAGAGGAGAGGGAGGGGTACTAGTGGGACTGGGAGAGGAGAGGGAGGGGCGTATGTCTAGGGAGGGGGTTCAGGAACGAGGGGGGTCGAAGAGGGAGAGGAGAGAGAGAGAGGGCCATGAGGGAGGGGGTCCAAGAGGGAGAGTAGAGGGAGGGGAGATAGAGGGAGAGGTGAGGGAGGGGTCTGGCAAAGAGGGAGGGGGTCGAAGAGAGAGGGAGGGGGTCGAAGAGGGAGAGGAGAGGGAGGGACGCTTGGCTAGGGAGGGGTGTGTCGGTCGCTTTTAGGAGGGGGAGGGAGGGAAGAGGGAGGGACATAGAGTCAGAGGTAGGGAGGGACGTAGAGTGAGAGGGAGGTAGGGAGGGAGAGAGAGAGAGAGGAGTAGTAAAATGGCGTCATCAACACATGGGACCTACAGTACATTATAACAATAATAACATCCACAAATGTTATTCCAATGTTATTCCTTCATCATTTTAAAGTAGATGCATAGGGTGGGTTAATAAGCTGATTAGAGAGAGAGCTGGTGTAATATGCTGATAGGAGAGAGAGAGAGAGAGAGAGAGAGAGAGAGGGAGAGAAAGAGAGAGATGCTAATGTTTACATATGTCTTATAGCACCAATCTTATCCACAGTTTTCATATTTTGATAATTTTAAAGTAGACTTATCTATATAATTGAACTGGGGACACTGATCTGCCTCACTGTATTCAAAAGTGAGTTATTAGTCGGGAGGAATGGAGGTAGCCTAAATGTAGCGGTCGGGAGCTGCTAATAACTGTGTATTAAGGACTTACCAATTCTTTTTAATTATATTTCTAACTCTTTCATGATATTTCTGCAATTATTTACATTTATTTACTCATATTAATATCCCACCATGTATCATATAACTTTATGGTCTTTAGCTGCGACGTTTCCTAGAGTGTTGGGGCTTGTATTAAAGGTAAATAAAGTACTCATGCTACATTATTTTACTCTTATTAATATTCCACCATGTATCAAATAACTTCATGGTCAAAATATATATACTGTGGATAATATTTGTGCTTTAAGACCCATGTAAATATTAGCAGTTCCCGACCGCTACATTTATACCTCCATTCCTCCTGACTGACTCCCTTTAGAATCATCAGTGAGGCAGATCAATGTTCTCAGTTCAATTATTAGGTACAGTCACGAGCACTAATAAGTATACAGCGGTGGTTGAAGCTTTGAACAGTCCATCAATTCACCAACGAACTAATTCCAATGGAGATCTTATTGTGCATTTACTTAGCCTTTTGTCTCTAGCTAGGTATTCGAAGCACACCTGTATACTTATTAGTGCTCGTGACTGTACATACGTCTGCTTTAAAATGATCAGTATGAAAACTAGATAAAATTGGTGCTATAAAATCCATGTACGTAAATATTAGCAATTCCCGACTGCTACATTTATCTCCATTCCTTCTGACTGACTCACTTTAGAATCATCACAAGGGCAGATCAATGTCTCCAGTTCAATAATTACATCTGCTTTAAAATAATCAAGGTATTATGAAAACTGTGGATAAAATTGGTGCTATAAGACCCACGTACGTAAATATTAGCAGTTCCCGACAGCTACATTTACCTCCCTGCCTCTGTCCCCAGTGAGGCCAGAGGTCTGCTTGATAAAAAATTTCCCCAGCTTCACATGTAGAATTTCCCTATTTACCTCAAAAATTCCCTGTTTACTCTTGAAGGTACTGTATATAGTCGCACATTTACCATCTTCTTAAATATCTTGGTAATAAAGAACAACACGTGTATGATTTTGCAACACCACATAGGCTAATAATAATAATAATTGAGTGGGTTGAGTTGACGTAAGGTGTTAATTGTTGTTGTATGATTATATTCTGATATGAACAACACGTATATGATTTTGCAGCACCTCATAATAATAATAATAATAATTGAGGGGGTTGAGTTGACGTAATTAGGTGTTGCTGTTGAATGATTATAGTTTGATATGATACTGATTTATTTGCACATTGGAAGGAAGGTGTCGGTGGATATATGATTGTGGCTGTACCTCTAATTCCCCCCATGTCTAAGGAATATTCTCCATACTTGGCAACTTTGGATCCCTCTCTTCCTCCCTCTGTCCCCCCTTCCTACTTCCTTCTCTGGGTTCAACCACGTCTGTGTGTGTGTGTTGTTCAGTTATTGCCTGGGGCTGCTTTTTCCTCAACACATCCTAGCTGTCTTTATTATTATTATATCATTAGTTGGCTTATCTTTCATTTATACACAACACTCGTCGTTACAATGATGATATTATGAAGGTTTGAAGGGTTTGCTGCTGTTGTTAATATTGTTGATGTAGATGCATGGATCGAGTTTATAGAATCTGGTTGTCGCTGGCAACTATTTAACTTCCCAGTGAAATACATGTGGTGTCTGTCTGTCTGGGTCGGTCGGGTGGTCTCTCCTCTCACGTATATACACACACACACACACACTTTCCAGCCTTCGCAAACTCAGAAAACTTTGCCAGATTCGCTAGGAAATATAATTCGTAGTATTTAATGGCGTAGTACTCGAAAATAAATTATTTATGCCTTTTATTGCCACAGATATGTTCCTTGCTATTTTAGAAACATTTTAAATACTGTGCTTAATGATATATTGGTGAAAATAGTACGAAAGGTCAGAATTAACTTTGTTGTTGTTGTTGTTGTTACTTAATAACAACGTTTGAATAGACTATCTCAATTTTTGGTTATCTATTTATTTTAATTGAATTATGCAATATGTGCTACTTTCGTTTGCACGTTTGTGTTTCTCTGTTGTAAAATCTCATAAATATTTTGCTATGAACTACAAATATACGAATTTTTGTCTTTACATTGATGACACGTTGATAGAGATCAGTGGAATGCATCACAGAATGTAAACACAACAGGCTCCAGAGTGCTTTCTACTCCGAGTTATTATAATTTCGCTGAAATTGACGATGGAAGGTGACAGTGGATTATGTTTGACTAAATGGACAGTAGTGGCTCTAAGGAAATATTTACAAAATAGACGAGTAACAACTTCAGGTTACTCAAAGCGCCAGCTCCTGGACATGGTCAGGCAAGCCAAAGAATCCCCACAAATTTTAGGCGAGTTACAAGGGAATGATAATGAAGAAAGAAACAGAAGAAGAAGGACAGTGTCTATATCAGGAAAAGAAGAAGTGTTCCCTCATCCTGAAACATTAAGTGACTGGCAACAAGATTTGGACTCCATACCACATGTAACCAATGCTCACTGCCTGATGTATCTTATGTTGAAACAAAACTAGCTAGCAAATCGAGTTCAGGCCTATGAAAAGGAGAGAGGATATCAGCTGTTTTTGAACAGTCATATAAGGAATGTAATGGCGAAACCTATGCTGCACAATTCAGTGTTCATTCGTGCCACCTGCATCAGACAGACCAGCCAGAAAGAGAACCCATACTGTGTGGCTGCTGGCAGCATCAAATGGTGACATCTACACAGCTGGATGTCAGTGTATAGGGTAAGTCAAATTTCTACCTTACTAAATATTACAGGTTGGGCTCAGTGTTTTTATTAAGCAATAATATTGTGCAATATTGTGTATATTGTAGCCTACACTCCTAAAATGCGGAGCACCTTTACTTATCAAAACAATGCCGCAAAGTGGGAACATACAAACAGTTTGCCACTGATGCATATTTCTCAGGAAAAAATCTAGGTTTCAATGATATGATACTGGTATTTAGTCATATGCTTGCCTTCTAAGGATGATGGTGGATGCAAGCATGTTGTGGCACTTCTTTTTGCTGTGGCAGCGTACATTGAAGGAAACGGTAATTATAACCCTATAGCAGAGGTTGACCCAGGATATACCAGCAGTGATATGGAAGCAGACATGCTGGAGAATGTGGTGTTGAAATATGAAAACCCCGTCATACTGGACGTCATGAAGGGATACACTCCACCTTTACCACCACCAAGTATCCCAGAGCTAGTCAACAAATATGTAAGTGGGGGTACTGAGGAATCATTCAATGATTTTTTAACATCGGAAATTAATGAAAATATGAGGGTAGAAATTTTTAAAACTAAAAACCATCATAAATGCCAGTATTGGAAGCAACAGAGGATAGGTGCCCTCACAGCAAGTATGTTACACAAGGCTGCAAGGTATGAAGGGAATGAGGAGGATAATTATATTGTAAAAATCATAATGGGAGAAGCAACATTTACATGTAACAGTGCTACCAGATATGGGACCAAAAATGAGTCAGTGGCAAAAAAATTATATGAAAAGAACCCATAAAGGTATAAAAGTAGTAAATTCTGGCCTCATGATATGGAAAAATAATCCACTGGTTCGTGCAAGCCCTGATGGCATTGTCTCCTGTAAGTGTTGTGGTAAAGGTACCTTGGAGATCAAATGTCCTGCAAGTATTAAATACAAGAATTTAACTGGGGAGGAAATTGCTTGCAAAGGTACTTATCACCTGGAGCTGAGGAATGGTAAATCAAAATTAAAAAGGTCTGCAGCATGGTATTACCAAATTCAAGTTCATCTTGGTGTCAGCCAGTTTTCATGGTGTGATTTAGTGATATTTACACAAGCACCTCCACACATTTTTACAGAAAGAATACTTTTTGATGAAGAAGTATTCCGTAGAGAAGTGGATAAAGCTTTAGCGTTTCATGAAAAATTTGTAATGCCTAAACTCCTTAGTGGTATTTAAAATGAGTAAATATGACAGTAAACTCTCAATTTAGTGTGAAAATGTACTGTACAATGAGGGCTTACAGTGCATATATTCATTACACAGACCACCAATTAACAGAAACTGCTTTAACTGTACAGTAGATTCATATGTTCTAAGATTCTTATTTCTAGTAATATTATTATACATAAGGAGTTCAAACATAAAGTTGATAATGTTGGGAGATTATTTATTATACACACAAATTATCATTATTTATAAACAATATTAATAAACAGACAATGCCTTAAATGCATATTATTCCGTCCTAATATTTTTATAGTAATTATTCTATAGGTTTAAGTTCAGATTGCAACTTAAAAACACAAAATTAATCTAAAAGAGGTGGGCTAAGGTTACAGATAAATGCCACTATCACCAATATTTGATAAAGACGCGGTGCAATATTTAAGTCCATGGTTTGTTTCAAAACTGCAAAGTTTTTCATTCTTTTTATTGCACGCTCAACATGGATCCGCAGGGATGCAATCTCTCTAGTTGTAACTATCTCTTCCTGATTCAAAAACTTTCTACCATTCTCATTTCTTGTGAAGGGTGGCATGAACAGCTTTGCACCCTTCTGTAGCAGCAAATCCCTAACATTGAAGCCTCTGTCCACCATTACTCCATCACCTGGTTCAATTTTACTTAAGAGTTCCTTTTCAAAGATGGACCTATCAGAAGAGTTTCCTCCAAATGGGTAAGATATAAATGTTATGAGTCCTCTAGGGCTAATACCTACCATTACCTTCACAGTGTTGTGGTGTTTTTACTGTGAGTAGGTAGCAGCTTGGCTTGAACAGTTCTTCGGTTTTGTAAGGAAAAATTCTGTGCAATCCAAAATTAATCTAGTGTCAGAAAACTTCTGTGGGTAATTTTTAGGCAGCATTTTCTTAATTTCATCTGCAGAAGGCCACCTTATATATTTGTTTAGTATAGTGTACATGAGATTTACCCATGTTATAATAATACTGCTGACACTACTAATGGACAGACTAAACCAGCTGGCCAATATATTCATTGATAAACCTTCTCTTATATAGACAAGGGTGAGGAGGTACTCATCAAACCAGTCGGTCACTTTAGCACGACCACCAGGATGTGGGTTACTATTGTCAGTCTTGGTTTTTTTAGGGCCTCTCCAGTAATTGATTTTCTTAATTTTCTTAGTTATTATTGCATATAAATTTAATACAACCTCCTTAGACTTGAGCCCTGTATACATTTTTACACTTTCATCATTCTCCAGTATCATTTCTCTAGTAGCTGACCTCTTACAATCTGCATTACTGCCTGCAAATACAGATACCTGAAAAAAATATTATTAGCATTAAGTATAAATTTTGGAAAACAACAGAAAAGAAATTGTAAGAAATAAACAGTACATGAAGTTAGACAACATAAGAGTAAATGTATTAGAGCGGGAATGAGGCATCAGAGCTATAGATAGAGACGGTCTTCGTATCCCAATCCCATGCTTGGACGACGGAAAGACGTCTTAGATAGTAGTACTTCTGATGTACTGATTCTTCCCCCAGTTGTTGTATCCGAATAATTCAGGGTCGGGATGAGCCTGTGTCGGTCCTTGGTTCCAATCAACAAAATGTCTTGAACATATTGCATGATTCCTTGTGTTTTTCCACATCGCACCTCTTTTACACCTTGTAATCCAAAGATTCCTTCGCATCCCATCTCCTCTCTTTGGAAACGTCAGGTCAGGTCAGGTGTCGTTCGGGAAGCTTAGCCTTTGTATCGGCGCTTCCCTGATGATCCTCACTGGTCGGTTTTCAGCTCCTCAATTGGTTGCTTCGAGAATTTTTCTTTGTTGTTCCCTCTTTTTCCACATTTCATATAAAACTGTCTTGGTATCTTCGATCAGTTCGTCTTTAAATAACAGTTCTCCAATTATGTCTTCTTCCTCCTCTGTATTTAGTCTTTCTGTTTGCAATATTTCCTTTCTTTCGTTTTCATAAGCTGAGCCCATCCACGTACACGTTCATCTGTCTTATATGAGACAGAGTCACAGTCAGCCACTGTACAGACATAATGAGGCATTGTTAAAATATTACACTGATATTATCACTCCTGTTCGGTATTATGCGTTCGGTTTGAATGTTTGTTTATTATCTTGCAGCAGTGTACCCAGATACTAATAGCCTAAAGTAATCAAATTTGTCATAATTATATTTAAAATAGATATCTAAAATTATATGAGTATTCATCAATATACTCAATATTTACAAGAACTAATCCCCAAGCAAAATTTTGATACCATAAACAGTTACGGTCACAGAAAGATACTAAACATTTATAGAACACATAATACAAGATCCTGACTCACATCTGGCTACAGTGCTTGCTGTTCGTTTGGTTAGTTTCGTATTTAAATACAATCTCGGTCGGCGATATCGGCATACAGAAATTTCGGCAGCCGATTTTTCGATATATTTCTTGTTAAAACTATTAACAATCCTTGTCGACCAGTAAAATCATTTATTGTTTCAATATGCAGCGACTGTCAAGTGGAACAAAAGAAATGTGCGGCGTGTACATAAAAAAAAAATCAAAATATGTTTCGGGACGACTTTAAGTTTATTGCTTTGGTATTCATTATATACCTTCTTTCTACAGTATATTAAACTTTAGAAACTAGTTAAACTATCGATTGAAATAATTAAAAGATAAGTGTACCTCAGCTGTGCATATTTACTTCACAACGATTTTTGATAAAATATTACCTCTCTGCTCGCGATGCTGGAACTACGCAAAGGTTCAATTGTCTGGCGAATCTGGCACCTTTTTCTCAGTTTGCGAAGGCTGGAAATACACACACAAATACGCAACTATATAACTCGTAGTGAAATACATGCGGTGTATGTCTGGGTCGGGTGGTCTCTCGCACGTATACACTCATTCACACACACACACACAAATACATAACTATACAACTCCCACTGAAATACATGCCATGTCTTAACGTGGCCTCTCTCACGTATACACACACACATTCACACACATACATAAAATTTAATGATATAGAAGTTAATGTTACAGATGACACATGTATGAATATGTTTGCTGATGATGCAAAGGTACAAAAAACAATTAGAAATTAAGACTGCTGAGTAAATATTGAAAGAATTACCGTTATCGCGTACGGTTTTTCTACCTTCATTACCCACTTATTTAGACCATTCTAAGACTATTTTCTTCTATGGCATGTTCTCCGCAAATGCTCCATTTCAAATGGGGCATTTTGAAATTAGCCTGACCTTACCTAACCTAGACCACAGCAGACTACCAGTACCTAACCTGGGCAAACTACCGGGACCTAATCTGGGCAAACTACCGGGAAATAACCGTGGTAAAGTACAGGAAATGACAGGGGCAAAATACTGGGACCTAGCCGGATTTGGCAATACTGCTACAAAACGGCAATTCTTTCATTAAACACTGACTGTTGTAAAAAGTTACAAGAAGACTTGGACAAAATGGTAGACTGGAGTAATAAATGGCAGATGGAGTTTAATGCGGATAAATGTCATGTTATAAAGTTTGGAAGAAGTGTAAGAAAACCAAATTGGCAATACAAACTTGGAAACAAAATATTAAATGAAGCAGAGAAAGGAAGAGATTTAGGGGTAATGATAATAAGAAATTGACACCAAATAATCATATAAATGAAAAAGTGAGAAACATGTATGCATTGTTAGCAAATATGAGAGTGGCCTTCACTTATATAGACGAAGAAATGGTCAAGAAAATAATAACATTCTTTATAAGGCCTGCCTACCTTAGAATATGCTGCAGTAGTATGGAACCTATATTTAAAGAAACATATTGTAGCATAGGCGAGCACTCCTCCAAACGCTTCCAGCACTTCACTTGGCTACTCCAGCTGGGTATCTGACTGTGCGCGCAGACTAACCCCACACACGGGTGGATTTTAAGCCGGCTCCCTGGTTGATCTTCCAGACTCACTCACCACCCATGGCCCAGTCAACACCTCTACCTGCCAACACCACTTCCCCTGCCGACCGTCTTGTTGGCAGGGTGAAGTGGTTTAACCACCTAAGGGGCTATGGTTTTGTTTGTCCTTGAGGGACAGGGAGGAGGTGTCCTTCACTGTGGAGGAAAGGAGGAAGGGTGTGGAGGCTACCAACATAGCCGGACCTGATGGTGGGCAGGTCCTGGGCTCACTCCACGCTCGTGGGAGGGCGGCCGATGTTCAACCACCCGGGCAGCAGCAGGCAGACCTCGTCACTGTCTGCATGAAGACTGCTGTTGCCCTAGCTGTCAAAGGACTAGGTCGTCTATCCGACATCCTCCAAGACATCTTCAGGAGAAATGACCTGCCACCAGTAGCCATTTCTCCTGATCTACAACCTTCCACCACCAAGAAACGAGGCAGCAAGATGGCACGATGGGGGAGGAGCAGAGCAGACGCACCTCCATCCCTGCCTGAGGCCCACCCTCATCGCCGGTTAATGCTGCCTCACCCCACTCAAACGGGTGAACAGCGGGAAGACACCACCACCACCACGGGAGATGGAGACAGAGGAGGAGGAAGACGACAGTGAAAATAGGACTTCCACCACCACAAGAAGTGAGAGTGAACTGGAGGAAGAAGGGGAACGCCGGAAGAGGAAGAGTAAGAGGAGGAGGAGTAAGAGTAGGAGGAGGAGAAGTAAGAGGAGAAGGAAGAGGAGGAGGAGTAGTAAGAGGAAGAGGAGGAGACAGTCAGACATCGGAGCCACCACAGTTTGTTGCCGTGTGGATATTTGTTTGTTTGTTTGTGTCTGTCTGTCTGTGTGTGTGTGTTTGTTTTATTCTCGATTCCTAGCAGTCTCTACACTCCACCACAACAAACCTCTTCCAGCAAAACATAAAGAAACGTCAAGACCCCGACGTCGGCCTTCCAGTTCCGGGAAGGATGAGTGCAGTTTGATCCTCCAGGCAGAGCGACACCATTTGCCACAACAACAAAAATAACAAAATTATACCACCACCACCACTTAACACCAATACTACAACTGCTATTACAACTACTACTACTACAACTACTGCTACGCCTTAATGCGATAGGTCAAACAAAGCCTTCAACCAGGTTGCTCCACTCCTGCCTGCTGCTCCACTCCTGCCCAGCCAGCAGTACACCTTCAAGCCTACCCTGACACATACTATGTGCTCTCTCTCCCTAACTTACTTACCTGTTCCTGGAATGTCCTTCTACTTGTCAATAAATAAGCTACTACTTCTGTGTATCCTGTGAGTTTGAGCTACCCCCAACTAGTAACCCTATTAGAGTTGTTACAATATCACCAAATTAGAAAAAGTACAAAGAGAAGCTACTAGATGGGTACCAAGTCTAAGAGAACTAAGCTATGAACACACACACACACACAGAACTAAGCTATGAACACACACACAGAACTAAGCTATGTACACACACACACACTTAGCAGCAACTAGATGGGTACCAAGTCTAAGAGAACTAAGCTATGAACACACACACACACACAGAGCAGCAACAAGATGGTGTAGCGGCCACATATATGGCCACTCTTGTAACCACATACTGTATATAGTCACTCCTGTAGCTCCATGTATACCCACTCCTATATCCCTGTGTCTATTCATAACCAGACACGGTATGGCTAGTACATTAATCCCCGGCTCAGACAGACCTAAGCCTCTCTTGGGAGTACACCTGTCTTCAGCCAAGCCACCTCGTTCTCCTAGGGATGCCAGCTGCAGCCTCCATTCCCCGTGCCAGGATGACTCAGCCATGGGAACATCTTCCTGCCCACGCTCGTGGGTCAGGTGATCATGTGACGACGCCTTATCCGGGACCTGGTTCGGACCATATATAAGGGCCCAGGCCTGCTGGGTCAATTACTTAGACTCGAGCACTGGAAAGAAAAGGTCCTGCCTACCGCCACACCTGCTTAGCTGCCCCAAACTTATCCGTGTTCCCGTCTTGATCACACGGCTACCCTCCTGCCTCCAGACAACTCTCCTGCAGCAGCCACGGCTCACCTACGGCAAGGCACGGCACGCCAGCATACTACCATATTCTGTGTGACCTCTGTGTACTACCAATAAACTGTTACTGTGTATGCTAGAGTCTGTTCACTCCGGGTAATGACGCAAGGGCTTCATTAACGTTATAATGGGTACTAAGTCTAAGAAAACTAAGCCATGAACACACACACACACACACACACTTAGCAGCAACTAGATGGGAACCAAGTCTAAGAGAACTAAGCTATGAAGAAAGACTAAAGAAACTAATATTACCTAAACTGGAAGAAAGACGAAAGAGAGGAGATATGATTATGGTTTACAAATGTGTGGGTTGTCGTCAAGAAACCACCTGCTTCAGATCTCGGGCTTCGACTCAGGTGGGCCAGGTAGGAACTGTGGTGGGCAGACTGTACCAAATTAACATTTATACTTATTAGAAAGTTTCCCAGGTATGTATAAACGAACAGAGGTAAGCTGTCAATTAAACTTTTACAGATGTCGCCCCAATGTGGATGATTAATACCTGGGCCATTGACCGAGATAAAAAGGCCGGCAGCACCTCTCTCTGGGGGGGAGGGGGGGGGTGCTGATGGTGTAATGGTTAGCACACTCGCCCAGCACGCGAGAGGTCCCGGGTTTGATTCCTGGGTCAGTGGAATTGTTGGACAATTTTCCCAGCCCCCTATGTCCCTGTTCACCTAGCAGTAAGTAGGTACCCGGCTGTAAAAACAAGGATAGCAGCAACCTTGTAGGCTGGGGGAAGATATGTTGATGTAACAACACTGACTGCCTTAAGGGGGTGCGGGAGTAGGGGACAGGCTTGGAGGGGGGGGGGAGGTTTGGGAGGTACGGGAATAGGGGGACAGGCTTAGGGGGGGGGTTGGGAGGTACGGGAATAGGGGGACAGGCTTGGAGGGGGACTGGGGGCGGGTGTGGGAGTAGGGGACAGGCTTGGGGGGGTTTTGGGGGTTGCGGGAGCAGGGGGACAAGCTTGGGGGGGGGGGGTTAGGGGGGTGCGGGAATAGGGGACAGGCTTTCTACCCACCCCAAGCCTGTCCCCCTATTCCCGCACCCCCCGCACCCCCTTAATGACCAACACCATGAGTCCATAGGCTTAAAGCCATAAATAGTCTTCTCCTTGGGTCACTCTCCTGCTGGTTGCCCACCTGTACTCACCTCTCCTCCTCTCCTGCCGTTGACCTCACCTGCTCCAGACACCACGCTTCCTCCTGCAGCTGCTCCACTCCACTCGGCCACGGCAGGCCAGACTCCCTCCTACAAGGTGCTCGCCTACCTACAACTACTACCCTCACCTCCCTTGCTAACTGAGTCCAGGAGGAATAATAATAATAATAATAATATTTGGGAAGGAAACCCTCTTTAATACAGGTTTTGTTGAAGATAACTGCGAGCTCTGCGCTGTTTATTTTGTAGCAAATCTTTTCTAATTTACGAATTATTTTCTTAGTATTGCTGGGGAGATGGAAAAGCAAATAAACAGCGCAGAGCTCGCAGTTATCTTCAACAAAACCAATAATAATAATAATAATAATAATAATAATAATAATAATAATAATAATAATAATAATAATAATTATTATAATAATTATAATAATTCTCATACATGATCACATTAATTTTCTCATATAAATCAACTGTTACTCTCTCTGTTTGTTATTTAATTAATATTTTTAAAGTTGAAATTCTCTATAAATGAGATATATTTTCGTGTTTCTAAATGCTATATAAATTTTCTCCTATAAGTCAAATGTTATCTATGCAATAATTCCTTGATATAAGATGAATAAATTTATTACATAATATTGTTTTATATCCTTTTAACACAGGGTCAGTAAATCACTCATTCAGTTAAATGTGTTTGGTAATAAATAACAGAGGGCTGGACACACACACACACACACACACACACACACACTATCTTTTAACACAGGGTCAGTAAATCACTTAGTGTGTATGGTAATGAATAACACAAGTCTGGGAACACACACACACACACACACACACACACTATCTTTTAACATAGACTCAGCAGGGTACATCACTTATGTGTATGGTAATGAATAACACAAGCCTGAGAAGACACACACACACACAATCTTTTAACACAAGGTCAGTAAATCACTTAGTGTGTATGGTAATGAATAACACAAGCCTGGGAACAAACACACACACACTATCATTTTATCTCATAGTGTGTATGGTAATGAATAACACAAGCCTGAGAAAACATTAGGCGGTCTTCAATGAGGGACTGAGCGTAAAAAAAAGAGTAAGGCCGTTGTCACACTATGCGGCTGAACCACAAATCCTGTACCGTGTCACACTGTGCGGCACAATTTGTATTCTGCATCAGTGCCGCATAGTGTGACAATGGCATTAATGTTGGATATAAGTAAGTATTTATTCATTATAATATCCAGGCTTTACAATATACAATTCACTTAACCTTAATTACAAACAGCATGACCTAAATTTCAAACATGACCTTAATTTCAAACATGCCCTACCCACTTGACCTTAATTACAAACAACATGACCTTATTTACCTGACCTTAATTTCAAACCTGACCTTAATTTCAAACATGGCCCTATTTACCTGACCTTAATATCAAACAACATGACCTTATTATCATTACCACAAGATGCCAGAGTAACACCATCACTACTACCACTACTACTACCACCACCACTACTAACACTACTACTACTACTATTACTATTGGTGTGTGTTGGTTTGAAGTGTAGTGTTCTGACAGTGTTATGGTGTTGGTGATAAATATTTAACACCTCGTCTGTAAACACAACAGCTTCATCTCCGAGGTACAACTTATGTACTTTGATACTTCCACACACCAAACCTGTAAGTAATAATAATAATATTAATATAATCTACTCCAGAAAATAATAATAATAATTAATAATAAATATCATAATGAATTCCACACACTCTAGAACATAATAATAATAAATACTATAATGAATTCCACACACTCCAGAAAATGGGGTCAACTTTGCAAGTTGTCTGAATTTAATGAAACTAAATCAGTTTATGGGTGAAATTTGATCCCGAATCTAATGATTATACTCCCTTTGACAAGAGGGACCAGCTACCCATAGGGCAGCCACTGGGATGCCACAGGCCTCCAACTCTTCACAGAAGAGTGTTGGTACAATTGTATGTAGTGTTCATTGTTGTGGTAGCCCTGAACCAACACACACACTGTATGTAGTGTTCATTGTTGTACCACACAATTGGGTGATCTCATCAGCTTCCCAGAAGGAATGAGAAATAGTAAGAGAGAGACAGACATAACAGGCCAGGGTGTGGTAGAGGATGCCAGATTTCCTCATTTTTGGATAGACACAGCCCTCACCAACCTTAATATTAGGTTCATATGGGCTGCTTACAAATATTAAATAATCACTAATATTATAAGATATTAATACTGTACCATGTAAGCATAATAAAGTGTTACAAGTGTTTTACCTGTTGCCAGAAGGACGTAGCTCTTGTTGTTGTTGTGTTGTGCTGTTGTTGAGGTTATGAGGTTGGATACTGCTATGGCCGTTACTTCATTGGTTTCGTTAAGTACAGCCTTCCTTACCCACCTTTCTATACACTCACCTACACCCACACCCACTCCCACACCTACATTCTTCTCTCCACCTACACCCACTCCCACACCCACATTCTTCTCTCCCCCCACACCTACTTTCTTCTCTCCACCCAAACCCACATTCACCTCCTTCTCTCCCCCCACCCCTACACCTCCACCTACTCCCTGTCCCCCCACACCCACACCTCCCCACACCCCCACACCCCACACAGCTACGGTCTTGTCTCGTGAGGCGGTAAAGAAGTGAGTGGAGTCTGGTAACCACGCTGCCTTCCAGATGACCCGACTGTGTTGTGTGACCTTGTCTGAACCCTGGGCACACAGTTGGTAGCTGTACCCTGGGGAAAATAGAGAAACAAAAGCTGTATTAGATTATGTAATTGTTGGTGTAATTGTTAAAAAAATAGGAAAAGAAATAAGATACTAGAATATGTAATTGTTGGTATTATTATTAGTGTAATTGTTCGTGTGTAGCCTAAAAAAAATTGGTAAAAGACAGTGGAGTAATGCTTTATTTTATACTGTTGTTAAAGTTGGTAGCTGTACCCTGGGGAAAAT
>JAWQEG010004099.1:37500-73019 GCA_033782935.1 Petrolisthes cinctipes
TAATTAATACTGTACTGTACAGTCGGCAAAAAAAGTTTCATTACCACCCCTATGTTAATTTTAACATTGGTAAGCGGTGTAGGGTTGGTACTCCACCGGCTGGACAGCTGTTGGTACCTCGTGTTATCCGAGATGGGTATTGTCTTCACCCCGGCCAATAATACTCGGGCCGCGGCAGTGACAACTTTTTTATATCAAGAGTTTAGCCGATTTTAAATTAAATTTTGAGTGTTCAAGAACTCTTACTATTTAACTGTTCATTATTAAAGGTAAGGAAATGTGTTGGAGTATTTTAGAACAAGAATAACCATGAAATACCCCTAAAAAATAGCACTGGGTGAAAGAACGTCATCCCTGCTTGCCTGCCCATGAGACACTGAGGGACACGGAGGGTGGCGGAGGAATATAAGACACTCGCGTCACACCTGACTCGCCAGTCAGGCCTACCAACATTACATCACACTGTTAAAAGGATGGTAACGGAACTTGTTTTCCTGACTGTACATACAAAATACAGTCCAGTAATTCTAAACTCATGTTAGAAGTAAGGACAATGTCCATTGAGAGGTTGTTCATTCTAAAGGGGTTAAGTGTGAGTGTAGAGGGAAGGGTGGTGGTGGTGGTAGTGGATGGCTGACGGCACATGTAATATTGTTTACTTTTCACCAATAGTCATTTGAGTTTTTACTCATACAGTACACACACATTTTCTGAATTTATATAAAATATTTTTAAACATTAATATCAGCCGACTGACTGAACAACTGACAGTCACTGACACTGTGAAACTGTACACACCACACTGTGTTCTGGACAGTGAGGGTACTTGTGTATTGGGTGGGAAGGTCACACTGCCACCTATAGTCAGACCAGAATATACTGAGCCCGAGGGTGGGGTCAGGGATAAAGAGCAGCGGTGTCAAATCATCACCAAAACAAACCCACATGGTATCAATTGACTATCCAACATTCTCTCTGATAAACTTAATGGGGTAACTAGGGGTCCTCTATTGGCCTTCTCATGGAGGAAATATCTATCTACATTATAAATAATTTCCTTGGCTTGGCTGTGGAGAACACTGACACGCCTGGGAGATGTGTCGACACGTCCATAGTGGTTGGTGCGAGAATGACCAGGTGACTGACATATATGAGTACACACGTCCTTGACCCGCCATTAACCCTTTGTCACATGTCAACATGTGCAAAATAGCATGTCACATGTTGTATAGAGTTGTTGTAAATATACTTACAATAAACCTAACTCGTAATTGTAAATACTCCTTTATAACATTGTATTATATATCAAATACTTAAAGCTACTACAAATTGGCTAATATATTAATATTTTAACCATGTGGGTTTGATTTGGTAATGATTTGGCAAGTCCGCTCTTTATCCCGACCCCACCCTAGGGCTCAGTATAATCTGGTTTGACTATAGTACGGACAAAATTTTCAAGTAATGAACTTTCTGTCCGATGTGTAAACAATTATCTGGCCACACTGCCATATAGTGCGGACAAAATGTTCAAGTACCAGGCTTTCTGTCCGATGTGTAACAATTGTCCGGTAGCAAAATGTGTCCGTTAAATCCAAAATCTGCTAAATGGGGGTCCGTTAAATCAAGGGTCAAGTGTATTATTATTATTATTATGTATTATTATTATTATTATTATTATTACAGGATTATTATGTATATATGGTACTAACCAGATAGCTACATGCCAACACATAGGTACCATCGGGACTGAATTGACAACTGTAGTAACCTTCTTGATTACCACCAACCACACCAAGTCTTGTCACCTCAACCCACAGGCCAACACCAGTAGATTTTTCACCATCTTCTTCTCCAACACCATTCTTTTCACCATCATTATTTTCGCCATCTTCTTCTCCAACAACACCATTCTTTTCACCATCATTATTTTCACTATCTTCTTCTTCACCATCACCATTCTTTTTTTCTTCATCATCATCATCTTGTGGTTGCCAAATAATGATGGATCTGTCTTGTGTCTTTGAGCAGGTGAGTAGTTGGTGGGGTTGATGCCATTGTTTACCTGTGTGTGTGTGTGTGTGTGTGTTAAAATAGTGTAAACAGTAACAATATAGTTATTCACTACATTTTCTTCTCGTAAAACTAAATAAACAGAAAATTATCCACATTCTGCCTAAGCCACGTAGCTTTTATTACTTCAAATGTCCCTCTTTTCCTTCTATTTCCTTCCTGCTTGCTGTCTCACCTCTCTATCACCTTTTTCTGGCACTATATGACCTCACTGTTGTGGCGCCTAATATCAATCAATCAATCAATCTCTCTCTCTCTTTTCTTTCTATTTCCTTCCTGCTTACTGTCTCACCTCTCTATCACCTTTTTCTGGTGCTATATGACCTCACTGTTGTGGCGCCTAATATCTATCTATCTATCTATCTATCTATCTATCTATCTATCTATCTATCTATCAATCAATCAATCAATCTCTCTCTCTCTTTTCTTTCTATTTCCTTCCTGCTTGCTGTCTCACCTCTCTATCACCTTTTTCTGGCGCTATATGACCTCACTGTTGTGGCGCCTAATATCTATCTATCTATCTATCTATCTATCTATCTATCAATCAATCAATCAATCTCTCTCTCTCTTTTCTTTCTATTTCCTTCCTGCTTGCTGTCTCACCTCTCTATCACCTTTTTCTGGCGCTATATGACCTCGCTGTTGTGGCGCCTAATATCAATCAATCACATTCTGCCTACATAATTGGAACATAATAACAAAGTGTTGAGTGGATATAATCATGGCAACACTGAGGGCATTTATTGAAAGAATTACCATTTTGTAGCCGCGTTGCCATATCCGGCTATGTCCCAGTATTTTGCCCCGGTCATTTCCTGTACTTTACCACGGTTAGGTCCCGGTAGTTTGCCCAGGTTAGGTCCCGGTAGTTTGCCCAGGTTAGGTCCCGGTAGTTTGCCCTGGTTAGGTCCCAGTAGTTTGCCCAGGTTAGGTCCCGGTAGTTTGCCCTGGTTAGGTCCCAGTAGTTTGCCCAGGTTAGGTCTTGGTAGTTTGCTGCGGCAACACTGTGTTCATCATATATTTCACAAATAATAATTCAACTACAGCAGTATAAGTTATCTGATATACTCAACATTAATTGTAGTTGATGATATTCTTAATTACTGACTGTATACTTGACTAGACAATTATAGACATACATACTTTGTTAGTATGTTCAGCTTATGTAGACAGAATGTGGATAATTCTCTTGTTTATTTACACACACACACACACACACACCAGGGTAACACACACACTCTCTCTCTCTCTCTCTCTCACACAGTCTGCCCGTAGCTACCGTGAGGTGAAGGTCGGGTCGGGTCAGGTCGGAGTGGGTCACTTGCCCATTGACCTCCCTTAAAAATTGTTCTTTGGTGCTGAATTTACATTATCAAAGCAACACGGGGGGCTCCCCCACTTGTATCCTGGCTAAATCATATTATATTGGCCACGGGCACATTGCACACGATGGCTAGCAACCAAGTAAACCTTATGGAAGGGGAACAAGCAGTAGGTCTGTCTGACGCCTTGATGGACCGGGCAGCAGAGGAGGGCACTGAGAACAACAGTGAAGGAACCTTCCAAGTTTACCAATCCAGAAAGAAAAAACGTAAGGACCGGGAGAGCTTGGAAGGGAATGGAGACAACAGCATTGCTTTAATAAATAAGCGACCGAGGGACGCCGCACCTGATGCTGAATCAACTGCAGAAGAAGATACCCAGCCAGTGGACAAAACAAAGGCGACAGGTGAGAGGAAGCGGTTATACTTCCCTAACTCTTGTGGACTAACACTATCACAGAAGAGGCTGTGGTCGGCAAAATTGGCCCAACAATATAGGTCATTTAAGCCAACTCTGAAGGAGGGGTTGAACAGACCCTTTATTACGGTGGAAGGGACCGAAGCAGTCGCGACACTGACGACGGAGGGTTACGACGGAGTGGTGATGGAGCAGCCCAAGGACACGGGGAACCTCACTAAAGTTTTCATAGCGCCCTACGACTGTCTACTGGATCCGGAGCTGTTACAGGATGACGATCGTGTAGTGTGGGCAAAGAGGCACGTTGTGAGGGGGGAAAAGAAGAAAAGTGTGGTTGCACTGGTGCGGGGAGAAGTCCCAGAAAAGCTTCATGTCCTTGGGAATGGGTATAGGCGAGTTCATAAATATATTGAACAGCCTATACAATGTTATAACTGCAGTCAGTGGAACCACAAGGCCTGGAGCTGCAGGTATGAGGTTTGCTGTAGGTTTTGTGGGAAAAATCATCATTCCTCTGAGTGTGGTAAGAAAATTAAGGAAGGTGAGACGGTGGAAGTAAGATGCTGCAACTGTGGAAAACCCCATAATGCGGCATCCAAGCTTTGTGAAAAGAGACCAAAAATGTCCTCTAAGCCGGATAATAAAGTGAAGTTTGTGGATGCGCCAGTTCCCATAAGGAACGCGTGGGATGGTACGGATGAAATTGGCATGGCGGGAGATCAGGTCACTTCACACGTTGCACCCAAGGGATTTAGTGCACCTGGGAATGGACCCTCTGTCGCTATTTCCTCCACCTCTCCCCCCATCATTCCTTCCACCACTGTTTCTCACACCGCCTCCCCTGCCATGCTTCCCCCCACTGCTCCCCCTCTACCTCATCACGACTCTACACCTGACAATGGTATCCTACAGGATATCATGAGGGAAATGAGGGCAAATTTTGCAAAGTTGTATGAAAAAGTGGATACATTAGAAAAGAAGTATGAAGCAAAGATGGATACATTAGAAAAGAAGTGTGAAGAAAAGATCAATGAAATGGAGAAAAAGTATGAAGCTTTAAAAGAGGAAGTGAGTGCTGCTAAAGGAAATAATAAGAAAAAGGATGAGGAGGAGGAAATCACGCCCCTCGAACTAAAGCAAAATTGCCAGGCCATAGAAAATGTCTTAATGAATCTCGCCATTTCCGCCCAGAAAGAAAAGATAACTAAGAGTAGTCTGCGGGAGGCAGTTGTAACAGCATTAAGTAACTCCAATCAAGTACAATATAATGGATAAGGGTATATCAAATCTCAAAGTACTTTCATGGAATGTTAATAGCCTTAAATACAGACGGACTGATATCCATTATTATGTGCTGGGAAATGATATCGATGTAGTTGCCTTACAAGAAACAAGGGAGAGAGAGGAGGACACGTATGCCTTGCGTAATTACCAGTGTTTTAAGTTAGCTAGCACTGAAAATATTCGAGGCATCACTGTTTATATTAAGAAAAGTATCCCAACCGAAGTAATTATGCCGCCTGAGAAAAGTGAAGGAATTGAGTGTATGTGTATTAAACTTAAGCTAAAGGAAGGATTCATTAATATAGTAAATGTGTATGTTGGTCAAAACTGCTTGAATGTTAAAAATTTACCTGATTGCTTTTTCTCTGGTCCTACGCTTGTGGTTGGTGATTTAAATGCTCGCCACCCTAAGCTTGGGACAGGTGGAAAACCTAACTGTAATGGTACTAGCTGGCTACAGTTCATAGAAGACCACGAAGACTGTATCCTACTGGGTGACAACGCACCAACACATGTGTTAGGGGGCAGGATAGATTATGCCTGTCTACTTTATGCTGAGGGTTTATCTGGTACGTGTACCACAGTGGGCCAACTGTTAAGTGACCATTTTGCACTACATGTGGAGCTGCCTTTCACAAAGCTAAGTTCATGCTTAAAGAGGAAAAGACTGTTTATACCAAAAGGAAAAATGGACTACTTTATTTCAGGTATTAATTACTGGTATAAAAACTACAAACCAATTACTGTGGATGGGTTCTATGAGGATCTTATCTGTATAATAGAAGAAATGTTACCTAATAATGAGAAAGAAGGAAGAACAATCAGGGAACATGGACGTTGTAAAGTTAACTATGTTAAAGATAAAAGAATCAAAGAGTGGAATAAAATTTTAAAAAATTCAGTTCAACAATGGCAGGCTTCCAAGAGTAATGAGGACAAAGAAGTAATGTTAGAGGTAGCAAAAACATGTAGTATAATAAGGCAGGAAGCTAGGACAGACAAATGGTATGAATTTGCACAAGACATTGGTAAATGTAAGAAGGTATCGCAAATTTGGCAGAAAGTAAATAGAGTAAGGGGAAAAAGGGAAAAAAGTGTTGCAGTTGTGTATCCAGAAAGAATAGCAAATAGTTTAATTGATAAGTGGGCCGGTGCCTCTAGTTTCTCCTCCTTGCCTGGTGAAACACAGGAAGCTGTAAGAAAAGATAAGGCAATGAGAGATGCATTGATATCTGCCCAGGTAAAAGTAAACAACCCATCATGTGTAAACATTACCAAAGATGAACTACTCAGAGCTATTAAAAAAGGAAATTCCACAGCTCCAGGTGCTGATGGAATAACTTACGATATACTAAACTGCCTAGCATCTATGGACAACAGTCCTCTTTTGGATTTGTATAACATGAGTTATGAGGCTGGAGTGTTACCAAAAAAGTGGAAAGAAGCTACTATTATACCCATACCGAAAGGGAATGGAGAATACCGACCAATATCACTAACATCTTGCCTCTGCAAGATGATGGAAAGAATTATTTTAAACAGGTTGCTGTATATACTGGGTGATAATTTATCTAATAACTTATACGGATTCAGACAGGGTAAGGGAACTGCAGAATGTATAATTAAATGCTTATCTTATGAGCATGGAGACTGTCGAGTGTTTGTTGATCTACAAGGGGCATTTGATAAAGCTAATGGTGAAATAATATTATTTGAACTAGCCAATCTCGGTGTAACTGGTAGGATACTCAAGTGGGTTTCGGACTACTTGATTGGCAGGAAAGCTAGTGTATGGTATCAGGGATGCTTGTCTGAACAAAGGAATTTTGACCTTGGCACTCCACAGGGTGGTGTACTTAGCCCTACCCTCTTTAATGTGATAATGAATAGCATTGCGTCAAACAGGTATCCCGGTTATGTTCGACCCATTGTTTATGCAGATGACATACTATTACAAGGTAAAACCATGTCTAATATACAACTAGCACTAGATCAGCTTGGAGCAACCTGTAAATCAAAGGGGCTAATTATAAATGAAAATAAAACAAAATTTCAGTGTAAACAGATGAGAACAAGTAAATTAACTTTAAACTATAAGGAAATAGAAAAGGTTGACAGGTATAAATATTTGGGTACATATGTCGGGTTTTCCAACACGGCAAGGGAAGCTGAGACAAGACACGTGATGGCTATGTGCAGAACTCGGCTTCAACCATTGAAGTGTTTAGCATGCTATGGTAAAGGTATTGGAATACCAGTATTAAGAATGATATATATAAGTATAGTACGGACTGTTATTGATTATGCAGCGTCAGTGCTCTCTATGACTGGTAAAGGAAGAATTAAGCAGCTAGAAATTGTTCAAAATGAAGGAATGAGAGTTATCCTAGGATGTCAGAAAAATACCAGCATAGAAGCAATGAAGCTAGAACTAAATTTACAAAGTGTAAATGACAGGGTACAAGAAATTAATGTTAAAAATGTAGTTAAATTGATAAGATCAGGAGATGGTGGAGAAATAGTAAAATACATAGAAAATGAAAGACGACCTAAATTAAGCTATACTAGAAATGTAGTAAACCATATACAAATGTATGAGATTCACCAACATTGTACTACACTGCCACGTAATTTAAACCAGACACCACCTTGGGAGGATGTGGCAGCAGACATTACTGTCAGTCCATTACCTGTTAAAAAATCACTGTATGCCCCTGTAATTCTAAAATGTGTATTTGGCAATGCTATAGATAGACTGCCTATGTATAACAGTACTCATGTTTTTTGTGATGGATCAGTGAGTGAGGCAGGGAGGGCGGGATGCGGTGCTGTTGTCCGTGAATACTCAGATGGTACGCTAAATGAGTACCAATTTTCACTACGGCTCAGTGACGGTATCTCGTCCACCCATGCAGAACTCCAGGGTATAAGGTTAGGGCTATCCAAAGTCCTCTCCCTTAAGAAAGATATATACCTGTTTGTTGATAGTAGATCAGCCCTTGAATCCCTTAACAGCAGTAAGCCACTATATGATAACATAATAACTGAATGTAGACATCTAATCCATGAAGTCAATGGAATGGGTAGTACAGTTAAATTGTATTGGTTACCGTCACATGTTGGTATTGCAGGAAACGAAACAGCTGACAAAATAGCAAAAATAGCATGCCAAAAAGATGTTATTGATGATGTGTGTCCCCTATCAATTAGACAGATAAGGAGTATGATTAGAATAAAACAGAATGATATGGTAAGATGTAAATTAGCCAATATGTATGAAACTAGCGCCTCATTCAAGCATTATACTCTAGTAGACCAGGAAACAGGAATAACATATGGGCGACAAAGAAACAGCCTGTATGATACAGTCATAATGCGACTCAGGTTTGGGTATAAGTATTACTGGGAGTTGGGGTACAATGTAGACAGGAAAGACAGAAAGTGTAGAGTGTGTAAAGTAGATGATGGTCATACACTTGCTCACTATGTATTACATTGTCCTCCTCTTGTAAAATATAGAGATAATACTATACGTGATGTTACACAGCAAATAATATGGATGATTAACAATGAAACAGTCCACGAAATATTGCGTACATATAAGGAATTTGCACCAAGGATTTGATTATAAGATAAATGTGTGTGTGTGTGTGTGTGTGTGTGACGGAGGGGGGCTGGTTTGTGTGTGTGGGGTGATATAGAGGGTTGGTTTGACGGGAGAGTGAATGACTCACCAGTCACATGTGGATGGTCAAATCCTCCCTCCTCCCGGAGATTTGATCCTCATTAGCACGAGGGCGACAACCCTCAAGACAACTGACCTGTTCTGGCCTGTTCCCCCTTTGTCCCTCACAGTGCATGTGTACTGTGTATAGTATCATGGAATTTAATAAAATAATGTATGGTAGTGTATGTGTGCGTAAACAGTAATATGGTGTATGTATATATATGTATTTGTGTATGTGTGTGTATGTATATAAATTATATGTATATTATACCTGTAAGTTAATGATCACATTGTGAGCCCAATAAGGGACAATATTGCTCAGGGTGAAGGCAGAAATCTGCTTCATCCTATTGACTGTACTTTTAGTCAATAAATGTTATCAATCAATCTCTCTCACATACACACACCAGGCATATCAAAATAATGACTGAAACTGTGTATTATTATTATTATTATTATTATTAACCTAGACTAATTTTTAGTTGACTACACTAGACATATATACCTCTATAAACTTAACCCAGACTAATTTTTACTTACTACACTAGACATACATACATATCTCTATAAACTTAACCTAACCTAACCTAACTTAACCTGACCTGACCTGACCTGACCTAACCTAACCTAACCTTGACTAATTTTTACTTGACAACACTAGACATACATACATACATACACTATACATACATACATACATACCTCTATACACCGGCTGTGCCCAATATACTTCAGACACTTGACCTTCATGTCCCGCCAACACAGCTTCAAGTCTCACCAACACATCACAACACACACTCCCTTCACCACCAAGCATAGGGACTTGGAACACACAGCTTTTTACTTGTAGCTGTTCTTTTGGCTCTTCCTGTTGCTGTTCCTGTTGTTCTTTGATAGTAGTAGTAGCTGTAGTAGTAGTGGTAGTAGTAGTAGTGGTTAGTCTCCATAGTCGTACGGTTGAGTCTTTGGATCCACTCGCAAGTAGATAATCACCACTGTCTGTAAACATAAGTATTTTATATCAATATCAAAGGCCCATGGAGGTAAACGAGTCCTTCAAATGTTGCCACGAACATAGAAAAACATAAAAAAAATATATATATATATGTTCACCTTCCATCTTCGTCGTAACATAAATAAAATACAGTATATATGTTGTTATGACCTTGTCTCTCTTCGAATCGTCAACCATCTCAATGACCATTCTTTTAATAACTATTAACTATTAATTTTGTGTTGTCCAAGTCGTCTCCTTTTGTTTTGGTTATTTTGTTGTTGTTGTTAGGTGATCAGGTTATTAATTGTTTTTATTTTATTAAGGTGTTTATTTATTATATTTGTTTATTGTGTATAATATGGCTTTAGTAATAATTTTCTGGGATGGTTTAAATAATAATGCTTGTAATAAAGAAGAATTAAGTACATAAAAAGTTTATATAACATCCAGCTGTAACAACATGTCATGGTCGATTCCACAGTGGTTGGTAAGCACGCAAATGAAATAATGTTAGCCGTGTAAATGTCTTATGGGTGAATTATTTAATGAATTTGGTGAGTAAACTATACAGTGATGATGATTATTATTATTATTATTTTCATTATTATTATTATTATTATTATTATTATTTTCATTATTATTATTATTATTTTCATTATTATTATTATTATTTTCATTATTATTATTATTATTATTATCTAACTGTTGGATAGATTTTGTGAATGTGGATACTCACCTTTTGGAAAATAATGAAGCCTTACAAGTGTGGTTGGTTGGGAAGCAAACAAACCAATACCACTGTGGAATGGACCCTAAAATAATGAAGCTTTACTAGTGTAGTTAGGTGGGAAGCTCACAAACAAATAACACTGTGGAATCAACCCATGGAAAATAATGAAGCCTTACAATTAAAAATGCGGTTGGTTGGGGAGCTTACAAACCAATACCTTACCTTCCCTCATAACACTGAGAGACATGACCCAATCTTTGTATGAATATAAAATTGATTGGTTGGGAAGCTCACAAACCAATACCACTGTGAAATCAACCATCAGACTGACAAATGTGGTTAGTTGGGGAGCTAACAAACCAATACCACTGTGGTTGGGGAGCTTACAAACCAATACCACTGTGGAATTGAGCCTTAGAAAATAATGAAGCCTTACAATTACAAATGTGGTTGGTTGGGAAGCTAACAAATGAATACCACTATGGTTGGGGAGCTCACAAACCAATACCTTACCTTCCCTCATAATACTGAGAGACATGACTAAATATGGTTGGTTGGGAGGCTCACAAACCAATACCACTGTGAAATCAACCATCAGACTGACAAATGTGGTTGGTTAGTTGGGAAGCTTACAAACCAATACCTTACCTTCCCTCATAACACTGAGAGACATGACCCAATCTTCATGTCCGGTGAGCGTACAGACGGCCTCGTTACTCCCATACACGCCCAGGTCACGTGAGGTCATTATGTATATCTTGGCATTATGACCTGCACACATCAACACTGGATACCTCCCACCCTGACACACATCCAGTACACACAGACACATGATGTATACTTTGTCTGGTGGAGGTGTTGTGTGTATGCGTCTGTATGTCCCTGGGAATGAGAGAAGAGGGAGAAATTAATACAGGCGCTTGTATTTCTCTGTTAAATTAAAGAAGAAAATTATTATATGCGCTTGTATTTTCCGGTTAAATAAAAGAAGAAGAAATTAATGTAGGAAACAGTATAGAAATTATTGAAAAAGAGGAAATTATTATTGAAATTAATGTAAGGAAGAAATTAATACAGGCGCTTGTAATTATTATATGCTTGTATTTTCGTGTTAACTGGATACCTGGCACCCTGACACACATCCAGTACACACAGACACATGATGTATACCTTGTCTGGTGGAGGTGTTGTATGTATGCGCTTGTATGTCCCTGGAAAATAAAGAAGAGGTTAATGTATGCTTGTATTTCCCTGTTAAATAAAGAAGAAAATTATTATATGCTTGTATTTCCCTGTTAATTAAATAAAGAAGAGGAAATTATAATGTAGGGGAGAAACTAATGTAGGAAACAGTATAGAAATTAATGAAAAAGTGGAAAATTATTATTGAAATTAATGTAGGGGGGAAATTAAGGGGGTGCGGGAGTAGGGGACAGGCTTGGGAGGGGGGGGTTTGGGGGGTGCGGGAGTAGGGGACAGGCTTTCTACCCACCCCAAGCCTGTCCCCCTATTTCCACACACCCCAACCCCCCCCGAACCTGTCCCCCTATTCCCGCACCCACCCAGTCCCCCCCAAGCCTGTTCCCCTATTCCCACACCCCCCAACCCCCCCCAAGCCTGTCCCCCTATTTCTGCACCCCCCTAAACCCCCTCCCCCCAAGCCTGTCCCCCTACTCCCGCACCCCCCACATCAACACTGGATACCTGGCACCCTGACACACATCCAGTACACACAGACACATGATGTATACCTTGTCTGGTAGAGGTGTTGTATGTCCCTGGAATATAAAGATTGGGGATTAATGTAGGGGAGAAATTAATACAGGCGCTTGTATGTCCCTGTTAAATAAAGAAGAAGGAAGAAATTAATGTAGGTGCTTGTATTTCCCTGTTAAATGAGAGATTGGGAATTTAATGTAGGGAAGAAATTAATTAATGTATGGAAAAGTATAGAAATTATTGTAGGGAAGAAATTAATTAATGTATGGAAAAGTATAGAGATTAATATAGGGAAGAAATTAATTAAGTGCTTGTATTTCCCTGTTAAATAAAGAAGAGGAAATTACTGTAGGGAAGATATTAATAATTATTGAAATTAATGAAGGAGGGAAAATTGCAAGTACATTTCAACAGACCTAAAATAAATCTCATGAACCGTACTTGTATAATTTTAATTTATTATTTTCTTATTGTGTTTATAATTATAATTTATGTGGGTGACTTAATGTAAGTACAGTATTATTATAAAGGCATTTTAATTAAGCACTATTTTTACTTAAAGGAATAGTACACTGTTGGTAAATCTGGAGCAAATGATTCCTCCAAACTATATTTCCAAGCAACAGAACAAACACCATTATTTTTGTTCATGTGGTCCTGTTGTTTCCTGGCATACTTTGGAGGAATCAAGGCACTCCAATGTAACAAAAGTGAATTATATACCACTTTAATATGCAGGCAGATATAAACCTCATTAGTCAAGTTTAAATAGGTGCAGTAAGACTCAAGCAGGTTAATTGTAGAGGTCATTGATTGATTGATATTAGGCGCCGCAACAGCGAGGTCATATAGCGCCAGAAAAAGGTGATAGAGAGGTGAGACAGCAAGCAGGAAGGAAATAGAAAGAAAAGAGGGACAGTTGAAGAACTAAAAGCTAGTGGCTGGGGCCGAAGGGGCGCCAGAACCCTTAATTAAAGAATTGCCCACATCACTAATTCAGGCAATATCCAATGTACCAAAAGTGTATTACTGTACCACCTTAAGATGCTTCAAAATGCATAAATTTTTGGAGGTTTATAACAGATTAATCCAAATTATAGAATTTCTTATGGAAAAATTAATGTGGTTTATGAACAAATCTAGTTCTGGAACAGATTAAGTTCAAGAACCAAGGTACCACTGTACAGTAGAACATACTGAAAATCGATATTATAAGTGCCAAATGTCTATATGTACAGCCACAATCAAATATCCACCAACACTTTCCTTCCATCGCAGTAAATATCTTGGTAATAGAGAACAACACGTGTATGATTTTGTAGCACCTCATAATAATACTTGAGGGGGTTGAGTTGACGTAAGGTGTTGTATGATTATAGTTTGATATGATACTGACTTATTTGCACAATGGAAGGAAATGTCGGTGGATATTTGATTGTGGCTGTACATGCATCTTCTATACTCGTTTATATTCCAAATTCAGACTCAAAACACCTGAAAATTCGAAATTTTTGGGTCCCAGAAGCGATCTGTACATGCATACTCAGTGCTAGAATATATCCCAATACAGGCCCAAAACATGCTGAAAATCGATGGTTTTGGTGCCCAAAGTCGATAATATGAGAGAATTTCATGGAGTTTCCCGTGCCCGCTATGTTTTTGACTCTCGTTTAGGTGTGTGTGAGGAAGGGAAAGAGAGGGAGAGAGAGAGAAATAACGTGTGTGTGTGTGGGTGTTTGACTCATTTATCTTCAATTTTCTGACTACATCACACACACACACACACACACACACTCTCTCTCTCTCTCACAGGGTCCCTTATATAATTATTTACCTGTTTGAAGAGAGACCAGCCAAGTAGTAATGATGTCAGTGGTGGCTGTAACTACCAACACTTGTTCATCATCATTATTATCATCTTCACCGGGTACTGTCATCATCACTGCATCGGCCATTAACACAAAGTCATCGTGATCTGTTGGAAAAAAATTATAAATGTCACGTTTGTTCAACTCGAAATAAAAATAATTCTCATGCTCTGTTGAAAAAAAAAAAAAATATATATATATGTATATAAATATTGACCATGTTCAGTTGGAAAAAAATATATATATATAAAAAAATAGGCCATGTTATATTGGAAAAAAAAAAATGTCACGTTCAGTTTGAAATAAAAACAATTGAACAAAATAAAAAATATATACAAATATTGTCCATTGTTATGTTGGAAAAATATATACATATACAGTATATAAAAAAATAGGCCATGTTATATTGGAAAAAAATTAAAAATGTCACGTTCAGTTTAGTTTGAAATAATAATAATTCTCATGCTCTGTTGAAAAAAAAATATATATAAAAATATTGGTCATTGTTCTGTTGGAAAAATATATATATAAAAAAAATGTGATTTTGAAGAATGATAAATTGTTATTTGGTGGCCTCCTCATGGATGCCAGTAATTGCTGAATGAGACAGCTTCTTTTGGATCTTTTTCTTTTCCGTTTTCGTTTGCAGTGAGTTGCTCATAGTGGATGACCACCTACTCTAACGGTAGATGTTATCCTTGCCGGACTCAAACTCCCATCTCAAGAGAAGATGCTGAGCACTGGCATCCACGAGGTGGCCACCAAAAAAAGTTTACAGTACTAACCTAACACAACAAGTGGCTGAAGTACCAATAAATAAATAAAGGTTTAAAGTACTAACCTAACACAGCAAGTGGCTGAAGTACCAATAAATAAATAAAGGTTTAAAGTACTAATCTAACACAGCAAGTGGCTGAAGTACCAATAAATAAATAAAAGTTTAAAGTACTAACCTAACACAGCAAGTGGCTGAAGTACCAATAAATAAATAAAGGTTTAAAGTACTAACCTAACACAGCAAGTGGCTGAAGTACCAATAAATAAATAAAGGTTTAAAGTACTAACCTAACACAGCAAGTGGCTGAAGTACCAATAAATAAATAAAGGTTTACAGTACTAACCTAACACAGCAAGTGGCTGAAGTACCAATAAATAAATAAAAGTTTAAAGTACTAACCTAACACAGCAAGTGGCTGAAGTACCAATAAATAAATAAAGGTTTACAGTACTAACCTAACACAGCAAGTGGCTGAAGTACCAATAAATCTTCTACTTTCTTTTCTTCATCAATTTTCCAGACAACCACTTTGCCATCAACCCCGGCTGACACCAGACTCCTTGCCTTCCTTCCTTCTGAGAGACTCCTTCCCTTCCTTCCTTTTGACCGAACCCAGCGAACACAGTTGATTCTTTTGTTGTGAACCTTCCCGCTGGCTCCAATCACAGTGGCATTCTGAAATATATATATATATATTATTTAGGTATTGGTCAAACATTTGTCAATTATTACGACCATCAATTTTGTTCTGTCAGAGACATTTCTTAATACATGTACGTAATTTCCTCATAGGTCATTTCCGTCGGTTTCTTAATATAACTACCCTTAAATGAATCAATTTTCCTTAATCCACGGTGTTTACAGCGGCCATATTGTTGTGTACAGCCAATCAGTGTGCTTGATTAACGCACCTCAACACTGTACTCTCCCCTTAATAATTATTGGCCCATGGATAGTGTAAATCTGTAGGCGAATATATATGTTTATTTAAGGAGAAATTCTTTTGCTGGTGAATTAAAGTGCTTCTGATTCCTCTAAATTATCCCAAGCTTCTGGTTAGCACAGTGGTAGAGTCCGCGGCTGCAGTTTCTGTGGTCCAGTGTTCGGTCCTTGCTTGGGACACTATAAAAACGTTTCATTGATGCCAGAGGTTACCATCCCTATGAGCAGGGGGTGGGGGGTTTGAGTCGGCTGTCTGAGGTCTTCCTGTTTACGCAGCCATAGCCGAAGCTGACTCTGGTCTCATGTAGGTGGACAGATATCAGGGCCACTCATCGTCCTTGTGAATTTGTGATGTGTGCTATAGTTGTGTTTCATATAGTATGATGTGTGCTTCACTCTGTACAGTTGAGCAAGTAGAAAGTGCAAGAAAAGTATGGCTGTATATGGCAACATCTGGCAGTTCTTTGTAGTAAGCTTTCGTATCTTTATGAATGAATACCTGGAGACCCATAGCCAATGTAAGGTGGAACTTGATTGTCTGAACTTTGAGTAGAGGTGGAGGTGTTGCCAGATACAGCTATATTTTTCTTGCACTTTCTACTTGCTCAACTGTACCATTGACTGCCACTCATCGGCGGACCTTAAACCAATCAGTGTGCTTGTTTACAATGGCTTCCCTATGTACCGAGTGTCTGTCTGTCCCCGAATGTATTCTTCAGTTTTGAGAATAATGAAGCCAGTTTAGACTTTTAATGTGTCCATGAAGTATAACTGACACATGTGTAATAAGGCCTGTATTTATCAGTTTAGACTTTTAATGTTAGATGGCAAAACAGAGAGGAAGAGTATGTAAAGAAGAGAAACATGTGTTGGAACAGAGTGGAAGAGTATGTAAAGGAGAGAAACATGAGGGACAGAGTAGGGAGTAAGGAGGGAGTGTTGGAACAGAGTGGAAGAGTATGTAAAGGAGAGTAACATGAGGGACAGAGTAGGGAGTAAGGAGTGAGTGTTGGAACAGAGTGGAAGAGTATGTAAAGGAGAGAAACATGAGGGACAGAGTAGGGAGTAAGGAGGGAGTGTTGGAACAGAGTGGAAGAGTATGTAAAGGAGAGTAACATGAGGGACAGAGTAGGGAGTAAGGAGTGAGTGTTGGAACAGAGTGGAAGAGTATGTAAAGGAGAGAAACATGAGGGACAGAGTAGGGAGTAAGGAGGGAGTGTTGGAACAGAGTGGAAGAGTATGTAAAGGAGAGTAACATGAGGGACAGAGTAGGAAGTAAGGAGGGAGTGTTGGAACAGAGTGGAAGAGTATGTAAAGGAGAGAAACATGAGGGACAGAGTAGGGAGTAAGGAGGGAGTGTTGGAACAGAGTGGAAGAGTATGTAAAGGAGAGTAACATGAGGGACAGAGTAGGGAGTAAGGAGGGAGTGTTGGAACAGAGTGGAAGAGTATGTAAAGGAGAGAAACATGAGGGGCAGAGTAGGGAGTAAGGAGGGAGTGTTTGAACAGAGTGGAAGAGTATGTAAAGGAGAGCAACATGAGGGACAGAGTAGGGAGTAAGGAGTGAGTGTTGGAACAGAGTGGAAGAGTATGTAAAGGAGAGTAACATGAGGGACAGAGTAGGGAGTAAGGAGTGAGTGTTGGAACAGAGTGGAAGAGTATGTAAAGGAGAGTAACATGAGGGACAGAGTAGGGAGTAAGGAGTGAGTGTTGGAACAGGAAAAACTGGAGACACTTTCACCGTGGCCACCCCCTTGGAGGGAGTTCCCGGAGAGAATGAGGCGTCAGAGCTATAGATAGATAGATAGATATTATCCATGAAGTAGAACTGACCCATGTGTAATAATGCCTGTATTTATCAGTTTAGACTTTTAATGTGTCCATGGAGTATAACTGACATTAGTGAACTAACCCACATGTATCAAGGCCTGTATTTATCACCACTCTCCAATAAACAGGTACCGCTATACCAATTCAAGATGGCCACTGAGTGGTTACATTGTCCCAGTAGACTGCTAAAGTTAGCCCCCAGTAGTCTGCCCCAGTTAGGTCCCAGGGCCGTACTTTTAAACCTTCTGCCTAGCCTGGCGATCACCTGGCAGAGCTGCGCCAGGCGATCGTGTGAGTAAGGACTTCCTTACTTTTAAAATTCAATGTTCGCCAGTATTGGCAATCGCCAATTGACGTAATGAAAATGTACATTGACATTGTCATCGACAAAAGCACGAAATATTGTGCAATCAGCAAGTAAAAATTAAGTAAAAATGAAGGCCAGTGAGAACTTCAAAAGAGGCTATTAATAGAAAAACATGAAAAAGAAATTTCTACACCTCAGAAATAGGCCTCAAATATCCAGTACAGTACAGTACCATACCTTTGTTTGAAAATTCAAAGGTAGACGTTTTAAAAATTATAAGGGGAGGGTTATTTTATTTTATAATTTCTGGACATGTGCCGTGATTTGTATGAAACTTTGGAAAACAGGTGTTGAGATGTGTGCTGAGAAAATTGGAGGACAATGTAGCCTCCTTCACACCCTGGTGACTCAGTCTAATGGAAATTTTAAAATCATGACTCCGGCTACACTACCTCTCCCTATTCTGTAGTCAAGTAATAGATATACTGTATCGCATTAATATTCCCACAAAAACATATTTTAAGGACTCTAGGAAAAAAATAACACTTCCCAACTTTTCATCTCCAAATCTACCTCCACATCCCCTCCCTGAATTTCCTCAAATTATATAGTTATTTTAGCTGCTTACGACCATTTCTATAATAATTTCTAAATGAAGACAAATTTTATTATAGCGTTCCCACTTCATGCATTGTGCTGTACCTTTCTTCACTCAGAAACAGACATCTCATTACCTGCTCATCAAAGTTTCATACAGATCAAGGTACAGTGGGTCACAACTCTGGCCGAGGCAGTTACCATCAACACTCAGTGGTGAGTTCCATGCAAAATTTTCCTTTTCTTTAATATAAGTATTTTTGATGGAACTCACAACTGATAGTATGAGGTTACCGATATATATATATATATATATATATATATATGCGTAAGTCCACAAGGAAGGAAAGAAACACGGAGCGCTTTCGTGTATTCACATCTTCAGGGGAAATACACTCTGTATTTCCCCTGAAGATGTGAATACACGAAAGTGCTTGGGACTCCATGTTTCTTTCTTTCCTTGTGGACTTACGCATATTCCTGGATCACGTGCCCCAAGTGATTTATTTGCATATATATATACTGTATATATACTGTATATATATATTTTTTTTTTTGCAATTTTGTCTTCAGAATATAACAGCACCTAATAAAGTATGTGATATTAAACATAAGGATACTTGCAAACTTTGTTCAAACGGATGTGATACTTACCCTACAGCATATTTAATATCTGTGGTATTAAAATATGAAATAATGCTTTAATTATTGTTTCCTACCAACATTAATACAGTAAATGGAAAATCAGTTGATAAAAGAAAGCAAATTCATCTTCAGTCAGGGAAAGGAACAAATCTAAGCGGTCTTTTACAATTCACCTTGGCAGTCTCTCCCTTACTACATCATCACACACTTCCAGCACCTCAAAGTCTAACAACCGATCCATAATCTGAAAAAATGCCTGGATACTACGACAAGCTGTCAATATAATTACAGTATCAATCAGTGTGAAGCATAAAGGATATATGCTGCTCACCTCACTATATACAGTACAGTATATTAAGTGTATGAGTCTTTCAATATATCCCAAAATGGTGATACTATCATGAAATTATTAATCATAATATTTATATGGAGATACAGTATATATATACTGTACCATTAGTAATTTTAAATTAATAGTATACTGTTTGGTAAACATTTTAAGGGATAGGGGGGCACGGGATGTATACATAATGCAGAGGGGGGCGTGAGGCAAAGAAATTTAAGAACCACTAATGGTCTAGATAAATACCAAAGTGTCTTAGAATGTTATAAATTAGTGGACAAAGAAGGTAAAAACAAAGTAATAGAAAACAGCAATAGAATAGATAATTACCAAAACTACTAGGACCTAGCCGGATCTGGCAACACTGTTACAAAATGGCAATAGTCTAGATAAATACTCGGCTATACACTGAATAATTACCATAGATTCTTTTATGGGTGAATTTGAAGGCTACTAATTCCTCCAAACTGTACCCTAAAACACCATCGTAAACACCACGGATGATGTTCTTGCATAGTACTGACCTGTTGATGGTAGAGTATGACACACAGTACCATCGTAAACACCATGCATAGTACTGACCTGTGGATGATAAAGTATGATGGAAGGCTACTAATTCCTCCAAACACCATGATGATGATTTATTATGCAAGAACATCATCCATGGTGTTTACGATGGTGTTGTTGCATAATAAAACACCATCTTAAATACCATGCATAGTACTGACCTGTGGATGGTAGAGTACGATGGTTGTGTGTGCTGCATAACACACAGTACCATCGTAAACACCATGCATAGTACCGTACTCACCTCTGGATGGTACAGTACGATGGAAGGCTACTAATTCCTCCAAACTGTACCCTAAAACACCATCATAAACACCACAAATTATATTCTTGCATAACAAAATACCACCATCGTAAACACCATGCATAGTACTGGGGATCAGCTAAGCCAAAACTTCTTGGAAAAAATAAGGGATTGATTCTTTGTCCACTATCTTGGGTTTCTTTAATTTCGTTTTCTTGTCGGGAAGTTTGCATATCTATTTCGTATTATTTTTGCATACCGGTACGTTGTTATCCTTTTTTTTTTTAACGAGGCAGATGCCCCCCTTTTTTTCTCAGTCAAAATCCAGAATATGTCAGAGGAGGGAGAAGGGTAATGTACTGAACCTTGTATTGACTGACTGCCACCCCACTAGGAAAAAGTGACCATGCCTGTATAACATTTACTTGTGATATGGAACCCAAAATGAGGAAAGTGAACAAAAAAGTTTATCTACCGGTATATGAAAGAGGAGATTATGTAGCAATGAGGGAAAAACTTGATATAAATTGGGGGGAGTACTTGAGAGATGAGGAGGTGGATGAGATGTGGAGTCGTTTTGTGACTAAATTCAAGGGCATTATGGAGGAATGTGTACCAAGTAGAGTGTTTAAGGAGAGAGGGGAGAGAAGGTGGAACAAACATAGAGGACTAGTTTACTTATGAATAGAAAACTGAGGGCCAAGGTGAAAAGAAAACAAAAACTATGGGAGAGACTGATAAAATTGACAGAGGAAAACAGGAGTGGTGATAGAGTATATCAAATGGTACAGTGTTAACATCAATGCATAAATAACCAGGTCAGGAAAGAAACAAGGAAGGAGATCAAAATGAAAGAAAAAATCATTGCTCAAACTGTAAAAAGTACGGTAACCCAAAAGTGCTTTGGAAATATGTTAACTCTAAGACAAAGACATTGTCAAAAAATATGGAACTGTACATGGGAAGGGACAAAACAAAGAAGACTAAGAGTTATAAGGAGAATGTAGATGAACTTGGAAACTTTTTTGCAACAGTATTTATAAATGAGCCTTATGGTGATGTACCAGTAGTAGTAGAGGTAAGACAAGTCCCCCTCTCTATCAAACTTGGATGTGGACAGGGACAGTATTATAAAGGCACTGCGGAAACTGAAGAAGGACAAATCCCCAGGACCTGATGAACCTACAAATCCCCAGGACCTACATCCAATGGTTAATTAATCAAGTGGCAGAAAAACTGGTGGAACAGCTTTGGATGATATTCAACAAGTCATTGAGAGACGGTCAGGTACCCAGTGAGTGGAAAATTGCAATTATTACTGCTATATTTAAGAAGGGTGATAAGTGTAATGTTAGCAATTATATATAGACCTGTCAGTCTCACAAGTGTCATATGTAAAGTAGAATTATGAACCATATGATGGATAACAAGCTTTTCAGCAGGAGGCAGTATGGATTTCTGCCAGGAAGATCCACAGTACTGCAACTGATACAAGTGTTGGACAAATGGGCTCAGGTTATTGATGATGAAGGAGGGGCTGTAGGGGTCCAGGTCGTTTCGGCCGTAAGTCACTTAGGCCGTAACGGTCAAACTGGCAAACTGCCGAATCGTCTAACGGCCCAAACAACGTAAGGCCTAATAGACCAGGTTTCTTTTTAGTTTTTTTTTATAGTTTTTATCCAAAGGAAGAAGCCTTTGCAAGCTCCCTCTATATTACATCGTCATACTTTTTGTCAGTGTTTGAGCTTGATTTCATATTTACCAATGTTTTGCTATTGTCTTTTCAACTTTTATTTGATTGTTTGTTTTCTAACTACTAATTCGCCTAAACACAAAGTTAATGTACTATTGGTCACAAGAATTCGTACACACGCTGTTGTTTTCAAGGGCTTATAACATATAGGAAATACAAGACTACGGAACTGCAGTACAACAATATTATTAGGTTTATTGTTTTTCAATCACAGAGTCACTTGGTAGGCCATTAATTGCAGTAATTCCACAATAATGACGTCTCTTTCCATACAGCATATATAAGAATTCTTGTGGCCAACTGTACATTGGATTGATAACGGTTGGGTAATTCCTAGCAGCATTCATAGCGTGCTCTGTTATCTTCCAGCTTACCGTACCTTAACATTAGTTTATTATAGGTCGCATAAATCGTGTCTTAGGACATTTACAACATTCCATCCCATGTGTGCAGCTTTTTTTTTTTGCCTGCTTCTTCATACCACGGTTATCCCCACGGGAGATTAATTAACACTGATCACACCAAACTACAGCCTCACCTCATCTCAATCATTACCTGGACATTCCCTACCTACCACACACACCTTAATTTAATTTGTTTTTGTTTTTGTATGTAATAATCTCATTCCATTTCAGATAAACTAATAATTATATATCATATGTCTGATATAGACATGCACGTTCGTTCGTGTACTATCGTTCTATTTTTTTTGTTTACTGTTTTCTTGTGGGACTCTATGAAAAAATGACCTGCCTTGACAATGCCAGATACAGCCTAATCCACTTCATCTCACCTCACCTACCTTCCACTCCCCTCTGCATCGCCTAACATTGGGTATATATACTGACTTCCAATATCTGTAGTGTACTGCATTTATTCTGACTTCTCCACTAAAGAGGACAGCAGGCATCACCATCCTCCAAGTGAATGATTAAATAATACTATTATATAAACACTATAATATAGGAACGTAAGACGTAAGTTGTGGGAATAATAATTTTTCATGTTGTGCCGATGTATTTTTTTTCTCACTTCGGCCTAAACATCTCACGGCCTAAAGGCTCATGGGGCTTAAACATCTTCCGGCCTAAACGTCTTACGGCCTAAACTTCATCCGGCCGAAAGTTACAACAGCCGAACACAATCACGGCCGAATATAATACGGCCTAACAGTCCTGAACTCGACCACAAGAGTGAAATGGAACTGTGTATCATAAGAGTAACCCGGAACATCCAGCACATGGAAACCACAGGCGTGAAAAGGCCTCTTCCAGAAGTCTATTATGACTATGATAGTACTGACCTGTGGATGGTACAATACTATGGTTGTATCGGCAGCATAACACACAGTACCATCGTAAACACCATGCAAAGTACTGACCTGTGGATGGTACAGTACGACACACAGTACCATCGTAAACACCATGCATAGTAATGACCTGTGGATGGTACAATACAATGGTTGTATCGGCTGCATAACAAACAGTGGTATACCATCGTAAACACTACGGATGACGTTCTTGCATAACAAAACGGTAAATATTGAATGAATTACCGTTATTGGGTA
This sequence comes from Petrolisthes cinctipes, assembly GCA_033782935.1. Classification (NCBI taxonomy): domain Eukaryota; kingdom Metazoa; phylum Arthropoda; class Malacostraca; order Decapoda; family Porcellanidae; genus Petrolisthes; species Petrolisthes cinctipes. The sequence goes on from JAWQEG010004099.1 coordinate 61,214, forward strand.
CGGTTTTTCTACCTTCATTACCCACTTATTTAGACCATTCTAAGACTATTTTATTCTATGGCATTTCCTCCGCAAATGCCCCATTTCCAAGATAGGGCATATTCAAATGGGGCATTTTGAAATTAGCCTGACCTTACCTGACCTGACCTAACCTAACCTAGACCGCATCAGACTACCGGGATCTAACCTGGGCAGACTACCGGAACCTAACCTGGGCAAACTACCGGGAAATAATCGTGATAAAGTACAATAAATGACCGGGGCAAAATACTGGGACCCAGCCAGATCTGGCAACACTGCTACAAAACGGTAATTCATTCAATAAATACCAACAAAACACCATGCATAGTACTGACCTGTGGATGGTAGAGTACTATGGTTGTATCGGCAGCATAACACACAGTACCATCGACACACCAATCAAAACATAGAGGTGTTGGATTCACACCACACGACATATATTGAACTTTACACTCCATTGTTATTTATTATCTCTCACTATCTCTCTTTTTTTTCTATCTCTCCCTCTCGCACGGTTCTCTCACTGTTGGCTCTCCCTCTCCCTCTCAGTTGTATCACTCTCTTTCACTTTTTTCTCTCTCACGATTCTCTCGGTTGTCTCTTTCTTTCTCTCTTTTAACGTTACTCTCACGATTCTCTCACTGTTGTCTCTATCTCTCTCTCTCTCACGGTTCTTTCACTTTTCTCTCTACCTCTCTCAATCCAAACATAGAGGTGTTGGATTCACACCACACGACATATATTGAACTTTACACTCCATTGTTATTATTATCTCTCACTATCTTTCTTTTGTCTCTATCTCTCCCTCTCGCACGGTTCTCTCACTGTTGGCTCTCCCTCTCCCTCTCAGTTGTATCACTCTCTTTCAATTATTTCTCTCTCACAATTCTCTCGGTTGTCTCTTTCTTTCTCTCTTTTAACGTTACTCTCACGATTCTCTCACTGTTGTCTCTATCTCTCTCTCTCACGGTTCTTTCACTTTTCTCTCTATCTCTCTCAATCCAAACATAGAGGTGTTGGATTCACACCACACGACATGTATTGAACTTTACACTCCATTGTTATTATTATCTCTCTCTATCTTTCTCACTTTTGTCTCTTTCTTTCAATTTTCTCTCTCTCTATTTCATTTTAGTTTCTTTCTTTCTTATTACTCTCACTATTTCAATTTTGTTTCTATCTCTCTCTCTCACGGTTGTCTTTCTTGTCTCCCTCTCTCTCACTGTTGTCTCTATCTCTCTTTCTTTTTTTTTACTTTCACTGTTGTCTCTCCCTCTCTCTCTCACACAGTTGTATATCTCTGTCTCTCTCTATTTCACTTTTGTCTCTTTCTTATTACTCTCACAGTTGTCTCTCACTATTTCACTTGTCTCTATCTCTCTCACTGTTGTCTTTCTTTGCCTCTCACTATTTCACTTTTGTCTCTTTCTTATTACTCGCACAGTTGTCTCTCTCTCTCTCCCTTTTTCACTTTCGTCTCTATCAATCTCTCACTGTTGTCTTTCTCGTCTCTCTCACTATTTCAATTTTGTCTCTATCTCTCTCAATGTTGTCTCAGTTTCTCACTCACTTTTCCCTCCCTCCCTCTCACTCTTGTCTCTAACTCTCTCTTACACGTCACTCTCTTTCACCACTCTCTCTAATTATAACATTTTCCAATTAAAAATAACAATAACAATAATCATAATAAAGTCAGTACAGCCTCGTGTTGTATTTTATGTTTGTTTACATGTTACCAGTGTTACCAGATCTACTGTTTTGTTGCCAGATCCCCATGGCGTCGATACTTCACTCACTTCAATATCAGAATTTCCCTATTTTTTAGTATTGTACCTCAATATTTCTTAAATATTAATGATATTTATGGTATTTCTTCTGGTAGAAATTTCTCTGTATATTCTTGAACAATCATTATATAATTTCCATAACTTCAATATCAGAATTTCCCTATTTTTAGTATTTTACCTAAATATTTCTTAAATATTAATGATTTTTTTGGTACTTCGTTACGTAGAAATTTCTCAGTATACTTTTGAACAATCTATGTATAATTTCCATAAATTTAACATTAGAATTTCCCTTTTTTTTAAGAATTTTATCTCAATAATTCCCTGTTTACTTGTGAATATTGATGGTATTTTTTGTTATTTCCATCATTATATAATTTCCCTAACTTCAACATCTGCAGAATTTCTTTATTTTTAGTATTTTACCTCAATAATTCCCTGTTTACTTGTGAATATTGTTGGTATTTTTTGTCATTTCCATCATTATATAATTCCCCTAACTTTAATATATGCAGAATTTTCCTATTTTTAGTATTTTACCTCAATAATTCTTATATATTAACGATTTTTTTTGTATTACAACTGGTAGAAATTTTTCTGTATATTCTTGAACAATCATTATATAATTTCCATATCTTCAACATCAGAATTTTCCTATTTTTTAGTATTTTACCTCAATAATTTCCTGTTTACTTGTAAATATTGACGATTTTTTGGTATTTCGTTTGGTAGAAATTTCCCTGTATACCCTTGAACAATAATTATATAATTTCCATAACTTTAACATTAGAATTTCCCTTTTTTTTAGTATTTTACCTCAATAATTCTCTGTTTACGAGTGAATATTGGTGATTTTTTTGGTATTTCGTCAGGTAAGAATTCCCCTGTTTACTCTTGAAGAATCATTATCTAATATGATATAATTTCCCTGTGTGTACTTCAAAATTTCCTAAAACATAGAATATTTCCTGTACCTGGCAAAACTGCTTTTAGTTTATGTTCAGTAATTATGTTTTTACCTTTCCAACGGTGCTTCTCCAACTTTATCATTTCTAATGTCATGGCTGTGTCTAATATCCTGTTAATGTTCAGCCACAATCAAATATCCACCAACACTTTCCTTCCATCGTACAAATAAATCAGTATCATATCAAAATATAATCATACAACAACACCTTACGTCAACTCAACCCCCTCAATTATTATTATTATTATTATTAGGTGCTGGAAAATATAATCGTATAATACCACCTTATATCAACACAACCCCCTCAATTATTATTATTATTACTATTATTATTATTATTATTATTATTAGGTGCTGCAAAATATAATCGTACAACAACACCTTATGTCAACTCAACCTTCTCAATTATTATTATTATGAGGTGCTGCAAAATCATACACGTGTTGTTCTTTATTACCAAGATATTTACTACGATGGAAGGAAAGTGTTGGTGGATATTTAATTGTGGCTGTACGTGCTGTGTATAAGGATTTCTGGAACATTTTATTTTTCTTCATTACAATTAAGGTCCATTCATTTTTTCACGTGTTCTATATTATAATTTCCTTTTACATGTTTTGAATCTTAAGGGGGTGCGGGAGTAGGGGGAAAGGCATGGGGGGTTTAGGGGGGTGCAGGAGTAGGGGGACAGGCTTGGGGGGGGGGAGAGAGGGGTAGAAAGCCTGTCCCCTATTCCCGCACCTCCTAACCCCCCCCCCCAAGCCTGTCCCCCTACTCTCGCACCCTAAAAAAACCCTGCACCCCCCTAAACCCCCCCAAGCCTGTCCCCCTATTCCCGCACCCCCTTAATTAATCATTAACTTGTTATTTATTTGTAAGATATTCTATTTTAAGGGGGTGCGGGAATAGGGGGACAGGCATGGGGGGGTTTAAGGGGGTGCGGGAATAGGGGGACAGGCATGGGGGGTTTATGGGGGTGCGGGAATAGGGGGACAGGCATGGGGGGTTTAGGGGGGTGCGGGAATAGGGGGACAGGCATGGGGGGGTTTAGGGGGGTGCGGGAATAAGGGGACAGGCTTGGGGAGGGGTTAGGGGGGTGCGGGAATAGGGGGACAGGCTTGGGGAGGGGTTAGGGGGGTGCGGGAATAGGGGGACAGGCTTGGGGGGGGGTGCGGGAGCACCCTCACCAGTGCTCCCCCCTTCCTCCTCCACCTCCCCCTACCCCACCCCACATCCCTACTCCCCCCCTCCCTCAACCCCAATCCTACATCTCCTCTCTCCTTCATCCCACATTCCTGGTCCAATCCTACTACCCTATTCTAATCCTCCATCCCACTTCTCCACCCACTTCCACATTCCACTACCTCTCCACCCACTTCCCTCCACCACTTCTCCACCTACTTCTCTCCTCCACCTCTCCACCTACTTCTCTCCACTCACCTACTTCCATCCCACTTCTCCACCCACTTCCACATTCCACTACCTCTCAAATTACTTCCCTCCTCCACCCACACACTACTTCCCTCCTCCACCCACCCATTTCCTTCCTCTCGCTTCCATCCACCTCTCCACCCACTTCCACCCTCCAGTACCTCTCCATCCACTACCACCCTCCTCCCACCTACTTTCCTCCACCCCCTCCACCTTTCCTCTCGCTTCCCTCTCCCTCCCCACCTTCTCTCCACCCACCTACCTACCTCCCTCTACCACTTCTCCATCCACTTCCACCATCCTTCCACCCACTTCGCTCCTCCACCCCACCTTCAATACATCCACCTACCTACCTCCTCCCCTCCCCCACCTCTTCCACCACCATCCCCACCTTCCCTCCCCTCCACCACTTCTCCATCCACTTCCACCATCCTTCCACCCACTTCGCTCCACCACCCATCCCTCCCCACCTTCAATACACCCACCTACCTCCACCCCCACCTACCTACCTCCCCTCTACCACTTCTCCATCCACTTCCACCATCCTTCCACCCACTTCGCTCCTCCACCCCACCTTCAATACATCCACCTACCTACCTCCTCCCCTCCCCCACCTCTTCCACCACCATCCCCACCTTCCTCCACCCCCACCTTCCACCACCTCTCCATCCACTTCCACCATCCTTCCACCTACTTCGCTCCACCACCCATCCCTCCCCACCTTCAATACACCCACCTACCTCCTCCCCTCCCCCACCACCATCCCCACCTTCCCCTCCTACCCACAACCCCATCACGACAACAAAACACAATTACAACAAAACGGTTTTATAATTAAGTTGTTAAGGAGGAATGTAATGTACAGCCACAATCAAATATCCAACAACACTTTCCTTCCATCGTAGTAAATATCTTGATAATAAAGAACAACACGTGTATGAATTTGCAGCACCTCATAATAATAATAATTGAGGGGGTTGAGTTGACGTAAGGTGTTGTTGTATGATTATATTTTCCAGCAATTAATAATAATAATAATAATAATAATAATAATAATAATAATAATAATAATGATAATAATAATAATAATAATAGATTTTGTTGAAGATAACTGCGAGCTCTGTGCTGTTTATTTTGTTGCAAATCTTTTCTAATTTACGAATTATTTTCTTAATATTGCTGGGGAGATGGAAAAGCAAATTACCAAGAGAGTTTATTGGCCTGACGTTTCGGCTTTCTCTAAAAGCCATTCTCAAAGGAATGAGTGTCTTACAGGCAACAGATATATTTATAGTCCCTGAGTAAAGGTACTGCTGTGCATACTGCGCCCTGATTGGCTGTTAGCAGTCCCGCTTGATTATATGCGTACTGCGCCCTGATGATAATAATAATAATAGTTACAACAACAACAATAATAATAATAATAACAATAATAATAATAATTACAATAATAATAATAACAACAATAATAATACTGCGCCCTGATTGGCTGTTAGCAGTCCCGCTTGATCATGTGCGTACTGCGCCCTGATTGGCTGTTGGCAGTCTCACCTGATCCCGTGTCACCTCTGGCTTGACCCACGGTCTATATAGTAAGGTCGGCTATCCGCGCAGGTGGGGGTATAAAGTGGGGGGGACCAGGCCTCGACCTGGGCCCCTTTTGACATGTACCTCACCACACTGTCTGCACATTCTCACCTGTACTGCCTTGCTGACAACATCTCCTTGCCTATGTCGACCCACACTCGACCATCAACATGCCAAATAGTTGTGCAGTACTATTGTGCAAAAACACTAAAAGAAAAATGAGACGTTTTATGTACCCAATGTATAACTATTATAATATATTTCAGTAAACACTCATAAATATAGCTTAGCATGAGTTTTATTTTCGCCTATAATTAGATACATTAGATATAAAAAATGACAGTGAAAGAGAGAGAACGGTCTAGCTTGGCCTTGAGAGAGAGAGAGAGAGAGAGAGAGAGAGAGAGAGAGAGAGAGATGATGAGCCCAGGGTGCGCGTGATTGAATGCACGGGAGAGCTCTTTACCCTAGCCATGGTTGTGAGTGAATGAGGTCTGGGTATCTCTGAACACTGACAGTCAGTGGGCAGAGGGGCCCAGGCAGCCAGCCTGCGCGAAGTGTGTTCAGGTGTCTGGCCGACCTTACTATATAGACCGTGGCTTGACCCACGTTGTTGTAGCCTGGCGGAGCGCCTGATTGGGAGATCTGGGTCTGGGTTAGCTGGGTTTTCTGGTGGTCTTACAGGGATACCTACAGCTACCGGGTCTTGAGTGGGTGTGGGTCGGTTGCGCCTGATGTTAGTAGGTAGTAATAGAGTCTCTTGAGTAACGTTGAGAGAAGGTTTTAATTTCAAAATATGTAGAGCTTCTCTCAACCTTAGTCGACGACTGTCTTCGTCAGTATCAATAATTGATGTGCATTGTAGTAGTTGAGGTCTCAGTAGGTTACCATGAGCGCTCACATAGTGCTGGTAGAAGTTACCCTCCTTCAGGTGAACAGATAACCTCTTCGAAAGACGAGTAGTGGTCATACCAACGTAAGAATGGCTCCATCCATTCGCTGGGCATATAATTTGGTAGACCACCCCATGCCTCTTCAAAGGGTCACCGTCAGTCCGAGGAGAGTTTTTCATCAGCAACTGGGACGTCTTCTTGTTTTTGTAATAGATGATTAGATCAATCACAGACTCAGGGTTCGTTACTGCAACATGGTTATTAATTATGTTCCGAAGAGCAGCTTCATCTTGTTGATAGTTCTTATGCATAAAATTTCTGTAAAATAACTTTATTTTCTTTCTACTATCATCAGGTCTGTCCTCCTGGGTGTACCACTGGTCCATGGTGCGTCTGGTCAAACGTTGGATATCTTTATTAGAGTAGCCATTATCCACCAGCTGTTGGGCCACGAAGTCGAGTTCTTGGTGAACAGTATTCCACGTTGAACAGTGCGTAAGGGCCCGTTTGACGTATGCAGTCACCACTGTAGACTTAAACCTTGTTGGGCATTCACTATCACTATTCAGACAGAGGCCAATGTTGGTAGGTTTACGGTAGACTGTAGTAGAAAATCGATCCTGAGTCTGTGTGACCTTCACATCAAGAAAAGGTATTGTGTTCTCACGGGAAAGTTCTCAGGTAAACCTGAGAACTGAACATTCTTCAAAAGTATGTCTGACTGAGTCTAGTAAGACTTGTGTCTCAGCAACCACAAAGGTGTCATCAATATAACGGTGGTAGGCTATAGGGTGTGGAATACGCTGGAACACTCTTTGCTCAACAAACCCCATGTATGTGTTGGCAAAGAGGACCCCGAGTGGGGACCCCATGGCAACACCATCAATCTGTTTCCACAGGTTGCCTCGCTGGTCACGGAATGGGGCCTCCTTGGTACACACCTGGAGAAGTCTACGTAGTGAGTTCTCAGGTATATCCAGCTGTGGGGTGTTCTCACTCCTGTAGATGTGGTCCAGCAGTAGGTTGATGGTCTCATCCACGGGAACATTAGTGAAGAGACTCTCCACATCCAACGAAGCCACTACACCTGCAGGAGGAGCAGTAGTGATTGATTGTAGAAAGTCTGTTGATGATTTCAGGCAGTACTGGTCTGGAACAAAAGGGGTCAGGATACGGTTTACGGTCTTCGCCAGTGCGAATAATAATAATAATAATAATAATAATAATAATAATAATAATAATAATAATAATAATAATAATAATAATAATAATAATGATAATAATGATAATAATAATAATAATAATAATAATAATAATAATAATAATAATTGTTATTATTATTATTATTATTATTATTATTATTATTATTATTATTATTATTGAGGGGGTTGATTGTATGATTATATTTTGATATGATATTGATTTATTTGTACGATGGAAGGAAAGTGTTGGTGGTTATTTGATTGTGGCTGTACAATCGGATACCATCGTCTCTGGCCCACCTCAGTCGAATCATGTTAAGAGACCCTGTGTGTGTTGTAGTCAGAAAATTGGAGGTGAGTGAGCCCTTCAAACATTGCCACGAAACACCATTTACATTAATTAAAAGAGTTTGTTTCGTGGCATAGTCAGGAGGAATCAGAAGCCTCCAATTTTCATATACGATCACTGGGCCTTTAAGATTTTCCCTCCAAACTCCACTTCACCCCTTCCCCCCCCTACCCCTCCCCCCCACCTCCACCCCCTACTACCCTCTCTTTTCCCTCCACTTTCCTCCACCCCCTCCACCTCCTCTATCCCCTCTTTTCCCTCCACTTTCATCCACCCCCTCCACCCCTTTTCTCTCTACTCCCCCCACCTCCTCCACCTCTTTTTCTTCCACTCCTCCCCCCCCCCCACCACATAGTTACTGACTCGCTATTCAAAACAATAACACACACACAGCTGCTGACTCACTAATCAAAATAATACAATAACACACACACACACACACACACAGTTACTCACTCACTATTTAAAACACACACACACACACACACACACAGCTGCTGACTCACTATTAAAAACAATACAATAACACACACACAGCTGCTGACTCACTATTCAAAACAATAACATTTTGGTAGGTCAGATGAAACTCGTTGTCACTTCTACATTTAGCTACAGAGAGGGTGGAAAGGGAATTATGACCTCCACTGTACAGCCACAATCAAATATCCACACACACTTTCCTTCCATGATAGTAAATATCTTTGTAATAAAGAACAACACGTGTATGATTTTGCAGCACCTCATAATAATAATTGAGGGGGTTGAGTTGACGTAAGGTATGATGTTGCATGATAGGATTTTGCAGCACCTCATAATAATAATAATTGAGGGGGTTGAGTTGACGTAAGGTGTTGTTGTATGATTATATTTTGATATGATACTGATTTTATTTGCACGATGGAAGGAAAGTGTCGGTGGTTATTTGATTGTGGCTGTACAGTCATGGGTGATAGTGGTGGACCAGGGTACAAGGAGTGTTGGACAGCAACTGGACAGAGTTCCAAGAAGTTAATTTTCCAAATCATTCTCAACATTGAGAGAGGTTTAGAAGACTCACTTTTTTTAACTCTGTTCAGTTGCTGTCCAACACTCCTTGTACCCTGGTCCACCATTATCACCCATGGCTGTACAGATAGGGAACAAAGTATCTGGACACCGTTGACGGGTTCTGGTAACAATGTCAGTGATAAACACGTTAGTAATAGACAAAATTTATTCATTAGTACATAAGGATAACTGATATTGGGTGACGTCGACCAACCACAGACAAGTGAAAATGATCCTTCATTCATTAATACTTTCTCTCATTGATGTGTTTACTTTTGGGGATGTTGCCAGAAGCCGCCAACAGTGTTCTTCAGATACATTATTCACCAACTGTACATACATACATATTCAACAAGGTGGTAGTGTTGGTATAATCCTTGAACACACACACACACACTTTGTCATTGCTGTTGGGTACTTGGTGTGTCACGTCCTTGGCATCTTCTCAACACGGTATGGTAATTCTATTCATTAATGTAAGGTCACACATTCATTCTCTCTCTCTCCTCCATACTATTATTTCCTCTCTCTCTCTCTCTTTCTCCCTCCTCCATACTGTTATTTTTTCCTCTCTCTCTCTCTCTCTCTCTCTGCTGTGAACTGTACACCCTCTCTATATAATTAATAAATGTTCCCATGAGGCTTGTGTTATTCTTTACCATACACACTAAGTGATTTACTGACCCTGTGTTAAGAATAGTGTGTGTGTGTGTGTGTGTGTGTGTTCCCAGGCTTGTGTTATTCATTACTATACACACTAACTAGGTGATTTACTGACCCTGTGTTAAAATAAATAAGTGATAAATATAAAATAATTTAAATAATATTATCGAGGATCAACACTACATTCGTGATTCATAATTTCTGACCACCAGAGTGTGAGGAGCAGAAAGCTGCGAATCGTCTGCTATAGTTCATTTTCCCACCCAGCTCATCTAGCCTATAGGGGCTGAGTTCGAATACAGTGTACAGTCGTGGTCAAATATAATCACCCATATAGGGGTAACTCACGTAAGAGTTTGACAGCTTCCCTCTGTTCCTTAGATGATAAATTTCAAATAAATAGGTTAACTACCATCTTTTAATTTACTACAAGCAGCTACACACTACTTAAAACAATAACACGCACACACACACACACACACGTTAACTACCATCTTTTAATTTACTACAAGCAGCTACATACTACTTAAAACAATAACAGCATATGTGAACGTGAAAACATTAGACAGTAAATTGTTTGAGATACCCATATGTGGATGATTATTATTGACCACGACTGTATGTGTGGTGCCTACCGTTCATCTCTGGTCAGAAATTTCGTATCACGAGTGAATATTACAGCTCCTTGATTCTTCCAAAATATGCCAGGAAACAGGACCAGATTAAAAAAAATATGTAGACACACTCACATACACACACACACATATATGTACACACACACATATATGTAGACACACACAAACACACATATATAATTATGTAGACATACAAACACACACACATATATGTAAACACACACACATATATGTAGACACACACACATATATATATATACACACACACACACATATAGGTAGACCCACACACACACATATATTGTAGACACACACGCACACACACACATATATTGTAGACACACACACACACATATATTGTAGACACACACACACACACACACACACACACACATATTGTAGACACACACACACACATATATATTGTAGACACACACACACACACACATATATTGTACACACACCCATGCAAATGTAGACACACCCATGCAAATGTAGACACACCCATGCAAATGTAGACACACACACACACACATACATACATATATATATATGTGGCAAGGCGTGGCAGAGTGGATAGAGTGACGGACTGCAAATGGCAGGGGCCCTGGTTCGAGTCCACGAGAAAACGTCTGGGATTTTTTCGAGGTGATCTGATGGGTCCAGCTGTTCGTCAACTATACCCTGGCTACGCCGACACGTCAAGAAAATACCCCCTACATCGTCGTCAACTCACAACGTAGAAGATGCCAGACCATATTCCAAGATGCTGTGAGTGACGGTGTAGCTGCTCTCCCCTGATAGTGACGTGTATAAATACGGTGTCGTCATCTAGTGGGGCAGAAGAGAAGCTACGGTACCAACATCACCACGAAGCTCCACTGTCTCATCTGGTGCGACACCCAATAATCTCGGGGCCTCGCAAGAGTCACGGGCTACTGACAGCCTACAGTCCCGAGGTTGAGGTATAGAAAAAAAAAAAAAAAAAAAAAAAAATGTAGACACACACACACATATAGACACACATACACACATATATGTAGAGTTGTCGACACACACACACACACACATACTTTCCCTTTCACTCTCCATATCAGTGTGTGTTTCCTATCCTTGACACTTTCATATTTTAGTGAGAAACATTCCGGATGTTAAATTGTGGTTAATTGGGTGTGTCAGTTTACCTTTCATTCACTTCCGGCAGAGAGAGAGAGAGAGAGAGTG
>JAWQEG010004100.1:5000-27500 GCA_033782935.1 Petrolisthes cinctipes
ATTGTATTGTGTATATCATTGATTTGTGGATATATTGCCAGCCTTTGAACATTACAACACTTAATTAAGGTATTTCAATTGTACCGATGCCATAAAAACACTGTTATTTGATGAATAATGTGATAGTGTAGGCTATTTTGATTACGCTAACCGTAATAAATATATGTATATGTTTTTTCTGGATTTTACCCAGTTCATTGAGTCGTTTTTCCTTCGTATATCCACCATAGTGTGAAGATTTGACCTTATAAATAATGGTGTTGTTTCAGTATTTTAATATTGTGTTAGGTTTGTTTTAGTGTTTAATAATTATTGTGTGTCAGGTTTGTTTCTTTGGGTAAATATTTAGTATGAAAAGTACGTACTATTGGCCACAGGAATACATACACACACATTTGTTATATCCGTGGATTTATAACCTATATAAGAACATGTAAGACTACATAACTACAATACAACAATATTATAATTATTAGGTTTGTTATTGTTGTTTTGTAATCACCGAATCACTAACCTAATTGGTAGACCGTTCATTGCAGTGTTTCCAGAATAATGACCCTCTTTTTCCATAATACAGCCTGTGTAAGAAATCCTGTGGCCATCTGTACACTCAAGCTGACTAAAATAAGTATTTCTGATGTGTTTTGCTAATTAATTTTTACCTTTGTTTTACTCGAGATGCATTATTTTCCCCAAGTTGCCCATCCCGTGTTTAAAGGGGACCCGTGGGAATTCATTTAATTTTTTTAGTGGGAGAGTTCCGGGAGAATACAATAACGGTCATGAAACAAAGGACCGTATGCAAGAACATTCGTGGTGCATATGATGGTGTGTTAAGCGGCTATCACACGGGCACTTTTTCCGACGACATCGTGTCGTACGACACGATTTTCGACGACATGTCGTGGGAAATGGGAGATTTCGGACGACGAGGTGTTGACGGAAACTATCGAAAACTGTCGGCGATTTCCTGCGACAGGGAGAAAGTCGTTGAAAGTTTATAGTGAATAATATTGTATGGAATACATTATTATGGCATATTATGATTTAAGTAGTGTTAGGTATCATTATTTGAATATAGAAATTGTATTCCTAGATCTTATATATTATATACACCGAATTTAACTGTTAAATATAAGCATGGAACATTGATTTGATTTCGGGGTTTGTTTACATTTCTGCTTTCGCCTGCCGCCTGGTCCAAACCTCTTTCTTCTTCTTCCAAAGCAATTGTACATGCTCCAACAGCTAAAATGGTTAGGTTAGGTTCGGTTCGGTTAATGACGTCCATCCTTGGTGATGTGGCTTTTGTAACAGTAACAGAGTGTTTTGGTTGTCCCGCCGCCGAATGGTGTCGTCGGTCGTCGTTGTTGTCTGCATGAGAATTTGCCGTGTGCTATTGTTTCACGCGACATGTCGTCGAAAATGGTGTCGCAGGACACGATGTCGCAGGAAAAGAGCGACCGTGTGATACCGGCTTTACTGGTACGACGACTCTATAAACAAACAATAGAGCCATCGTACCGGTGCCACACCAGCATCAAGACCATAATGTTTTTGTATACAGCCCATACTACTGTATAGTGGCCCATTAGTAAAGTTTTACTCAATAGTGGCAAGAGTGAGTGCTGTGAGTATTATTAAAATTATTGCTAGTGAGAAGGGGTATAAGACACCTCCCCTCCTCACCACTGTATATTCCTCTGAGGCGACTGTGCTGTGACATTGTCTGTCCATCTGGCCCTAGGCTGGTTACGGTGATATTGGCTGTGTAAATTTACCATCATTCCACAAACCCTACTTTACCTGCTACTCGGTTAAAGGTTCATAATTACAGTCTTTGTGAGAATGGACATCCAGAAGCAGAATGAGGAGAAACTACGTGAGGCATGCTGCTATGGTGACAATGAAGCAGTTTTAGCACTCTTGTCTCGAGGAATTAGTGTCAACAGTCAACATGAGATCAATGGCTGGTGAGTTTATGTACTGTGCTGACTCCTGCTGCTTCACCACTGCTCACACACAGACACCACACAACACATCAGTATACTTCTCCACATGCACCCACATACACACTCACGATCACTGTGCAATTACATCCCCTTAATGACCATTACAGAGTCAATAGACGTTAAGCTCCAATAACCAATCGTACAGCCAGGTAGTAGGTACAGTGTAGTATAGTACTTCAACACCACATAAATGTATTGTACAGGTAATATTTATTTGAAAGTCTATGCTATTCTGCACTCAGTAGTAACAATATTGCTCTAACCTTCAGTAAAGTTCTTGCAAGTGGTATATTGGTGTACTGTAACAATCTGTTGTACCTATAGTTTTCATAATATAGTAATACATATTGCTATTTATTTAGCCAACGGAATTGGTACACATTATACACATTTAGCTGACTCTTTTTGTCTTTCACAAAACTCAATAATTATGTAATGAAAGGTTAGGGAGATCACTTTTCTTGGAGATAACTGAACCCCAAATACAAGTGACAAGCTAACTTCTAACTGACAGGACTGGTCTACATTGGGCGTGTAAGAGGGGCCAAGCGGACACAGTACGTCTTCTCCTGGGCCACAGTGCTGATCCTGAGGTGGAGAACAATCTGGGACAGCAGCCGTATCAACTCACCAATGACACAAACATTCTTAGTCTCCTTGGTACAGTACAGCAGTATACAGTAGTCTTAATTTGTGTAGTGAGCAGGTATATGAATTAACAATAGCCAAAATTATAACTGTTAATTCAGATTGCTTGGAAGTTTTTCATCTATGGGTTAGGAGTCACAGGTCGGCAAATACAGGTGCAGCCTAGTAGTAGCTGTGGTCATGTAATCTTCATCGAGAAAATGAACTACAATATATGATTCTTATAATTTCTCTTAACTATTTTAGGATTTTCTTACATGACCTTGATTCTGTTTTCAAAGTTACCAAATCCTAATAGCAGAAAGTAAAGTTATCTTATTTATTGATTGTATAGAATTTTTTTGAAACCCAACTTTTCAGGTCTAGATGAACCCAGTGAGGGAGAAGACGGAGCAGATTCCTCTGACACACTGCCCATCACCCCCAACTATATAGTGAATCCTCCCATGGAGTATAAGGTCTCCACCTCATCTACAACTACCTCTTCTGGCATGCATGTACCAAATGGTGTGCCTGAGAGCAATGGGCACACAAAAATGTTGGGCTTGGTTAACCAGTCAACTCACAACAGTCATTCAACCCCTTGTAGCCAGTCAAGCCTTCCAGCAAATGTGATTCACCAGTCCAGTCACCCTTTGCCTCACCCAGTGTCAACTCATGATAATGTGGCCAGGCATAGTAAAGGTGAGTGAGAAGTTTTCATGTCTCTTAATCAAGTTTCCATGTACTTATGAGACATTACATAGGTATGATTTATCTGATTCCTCCCTTAAACCTTTGGTTATTCAGAGTTGGTGGTGAAGGTGAGAATGGCTGACAGTGAGGACCCAGACTTTATTGAGGTAGACATCCAGCGGAGTCATCTGAACTACTCACACTTGCTGACCACTTGCTGCAGGGAGCTGGCACTTAACCCTCAGATGGTGGAGAGAATCAGGTTCAGTAGTCAATTAATATATGGTACAGATGGTGATTTTTTCACACAAGACAGTTGACACAATGATCTCAGTACAATAATAGTAAATCATGACTGCTCAGAAGTTTTAACTAATTGAGCAAGGTCTTATAACTAAATGAGATTGAATATACATATGAATTCATTTCATTTGAAGTTAATGTCTTAACCTGCACACCCCTGATCTGTGAACTTGAGTGTCACTGCTCTAACCATCAAGCCACAATGGGTGTGATCTTATTAGAGAGGTGTGAAAACCTTAGGGCAACAGATTGATATTTCCCAGGTTTAGAAATATGACAAAATAGGACTGCCAGGTACACCTTGTAGAAAAATCCTCTGACCTGTACTTTTGGTGTAGTCTCAGTTCACATCATTGTTACCTGGTGGCCTGGAGGAAACAGAATTTTTTTTTAAGAGTTACAGCAAAAGTCCATTAATCTGAACACAGATAATCCCAATAGTTTGAACAGGCATCCTTTTAAGGAAGCCCATTAATAAGGCCCAGGTCATCATACACATTATAAGTTCCACACTGTTACTAAGCCACAGAGAGAGGGGTGTTAGGGTAAATCCTGCACACTGCAGCAATCATGGTGAGGGTATTATACAACACTCAGCGGCCTTATCAGTGGTATTCCCAGTTCGGCATATGAGTGCATTCGATCCCCTGACTTTTGGTTATGTATTTGCTGCAAAATCAGCATGTATGAAAATTTGCATTTCCATTTAAATGCCTTCTGAGCCATGGTGGATTCCTTATGAATGACTTTCCATAGCATAAGTAAATTTTATTCTACAATTGTGACAGCTCTTAAAATTCATTTTTGTAATAAACTTGAAGACTCATTTTACACAAACTTAAATGCTAACGGTGTGAAGTGTAAAACTCAACTTTTATTTCCACAGAAAACTACCCAATACACGATTGCGCAATGATCGTGACACTCAGAGGTTGAGTGAGTACACAGAACTGGAGTTTGTCATGAAAGGACACTCTCGGCCCGCTGCCAAAGGTGACGCCCTCTCCACTACTAAAAATAACTATAAGTCCATTCACGGCTTTAAGAATCAGACCATTTTATACTGATTTGGTAAAGATTTCAAGTATACAGTATAATAAAACTTTTCATTTAAAAAATTCTCCAATAAAGCAAGTATGGAGAATGATAATTTTTGTATATATATTTTATGTGCAGAAACATGTCTTTGTGGTGCTCTGATATTCTTTGAGATGTAAATATATGTTTCCTGATTTAATGTCAATTTTTTTTTCTTGTACTTAGCTATGGAGTTGCCATTTTAAGACGTACTCCTCTCCTGTCTGGCCATTGTGTGTTGTTACAGTGGGTGCAGAGGTGATGATGGCAGGCATCAGGCCGGGAACACAGCCTTCCCAACTTCCACATAACACTTAGACCAAATCAAGTCCATCATCGCCGCTGCCTGTCTTCCTTGTGCTCTCTCTCTGTCCATACCCACATACTTTTAGTCAGTATAAAGTATATAGTTTTTCAATGCTTTTAACTCCCTTGCTATTATATAAATTTATTTTGGCAACAGGAAACTTCCCCAAACTCCACATCATTTTCTTACCCTCCTATGCACAGATGCTTTGCATACGCACCAAACAGTATCCCATGTTGCAATGTTGTGTTGTGTCAGAGAAGCATGAAGATTGCCTGTGCAAGAGCTGAAGGAAGTTTTTATGTGACATATTTTTAAGTCATCTGGCTTCAGTTTCAAGTATGTTATCTAAGATTGATGGATTAACCATTCAAAAGCATATATTTTGAATGGTGTGGGAGTCTTTTATGATTGTATGTGTGGAATATCAATACCGTAATAATATAGTACCTATGTACTAGGACCAAGTAAGGAGGTGAGTGTTGGAACAGGGAGAACTGGAGGCACTTCTGCCGTGGCCACCCTCTTGGGGGGAGTTCCCGGAGGGAGCGAGGCGTCAGAGCTATAGATAGATAGACCTATGTAAATAGCACAGCAAGAAATAAAAAAATAAAGGACATTGATTTGTATCATCTATAGTGCAAGAAAATATGTCATGTAATTATTGTACAAAGTGATTGGCCCTCATGATACTCTTACTTTAATCTCGTGTAATGCCTCCTATTGGAAAGGATAACAAAAAGTGGTAAATATAATGTGAAGAAACTAGGTAATGCTTATAGGAATATACAATTCCATTACTATAAAATGTTTAGTATTGGGGAGATAATGACAGAAATATTCAACAATGCTACACTGGAAGTGAAGTCAATTTTAATCTTTGAATATACAGTGTTCAAGTCAATATATGGCATAAGATTTTACATAGAATATAGTGTTAGTAAGTATGTTTACATGTATGTATGCACAATAATAAAAAAAAAAGTATCACTTTATATACTAGTACCCTCTGCAGTTTCCTCAATTCTGATGGTTAAGCAATGAGTTCTTTATTACCCTTACTTTCAGAAGGTCACTGGTTCTCTTCAGCTTTCAAAAGTTCACATACAAGTTGGGCAGCCACTGTGTCCTCCACAGCCAAACCTGGATAAAGGAGGTCAAACTACAATATTACCTAGGTTTTACATTATACAGAACACTTCCCTTTTCTGTCTCTTAGCATCAAAGAATAAAAGCAGTCAGATTTTGCACTAAGCCTTGGTGTTTAAGAGAAAAACTATTGTTTATATGATAAATCACAGACATCATAGCTTCATCTCGTGGGACACCCTATTACTTATACTACTGGAATCATACAGTAGAGTATTTTTTCAAAAAGTTTTCTGTTTGATACTTACTATTCTTTCCCTGCATGAAGAACAAATAACCAGTCTTGTTAAACCATTCTGAGTAGTTAGTATTCTTTACTTACCCAAAGACTTGAAAATGGTAATTCTGTCAGTCAAGACAGGCTTTCTTTGCAGTAGAATTTCGCCAATCTCGGCATAAACTGCAGCACCACTTTTAATTACATCACCTGTAAAGAGAGGATGCTAGAGTGCTTGATTACTGTAAATTTAAAAGACTACTAGAAATTAACCCTTAAAGTAAGTAAACACCTATAAAACATTCTTACACGAGATATTTCCGGTAGAGATTTTATAATTAGTATGTTGCCTTCAAATCTATAATTTCTTTTACTTTTTTCCAAATACAATAGAACAACTCATATATTTTCATACCAATTGTATACAAACTTTAACTTGATGAATAATACCCAAAACTTCAATGGATAGAATGGGGAATTATTTCCAGTTTTCAAGGGTTTGTAGGACATAATACACCATTATTATATTCACTCTTCCATTGAAGCCAAAAAAGTTTCAGAGTCCCTCCACTATTTTATTTTAAGTGAAGTCAGACAGTTATTGTATACTTGCACAGCTAAGTCTCACATAGAGAAATTAGGGTTTAATTACACATATGGCAATGATTTTGCACAATTATGTTACCCTGATTACATATAAACAGATGATACATGATTGTAATCCAAAAGTAATTATCTAACCAAATGACTTGAACACCATTCACAAAAAGCATTACTGTATATATATGAAAATTTAGTAAGAATCCCACCTGACTCATTCTTGGCAGAGTTGTAGCTATCTGTGTAAACGATGGCATTCCTTATTAACTCCTCCTCCAACTCCTGGTGATCTGGATGAGGTGCACCAACACCTGTATAGTACAGTAAATTGTTGTACTCGTAAACTAGCTGTCCCGTACACTGGACTATGTGCGACAAAATATCAAATTTCAACGTGCGGAAATAGAAAGAAACCTTATGACAATACTTATGCTGAGTCAAACCTGAAGAGGGAACAAGACATGCCTAAACACTGTTGTAAGCTTGAAATATACTGCGATTCATATTTTGTTCTGTTTTTTTTTGTCATGCAATTCATAAGATTATTAATGGTATACCTCATCTCTCTTTGTAACTCCTTTCCAAAGGGTCAAGATCATTTAAACTCAGATTCATTCCACATAGTAACTATAATTCACAGCAATCATCCAATGTAGAACAAGGATTTATTGTAATGCATTGCATTAATTTTCCAGCTGCTACATGAATATTTGAATTATATTGATCCCTTGGGTAGGTAGAACGCACTGTTGATATGAGCCATGGGCTTAATCCAAGCTGCCTGAAGAAGTGGAGTGCTTGTGGCAGTACAACAATTGATGACATCAGCATCTACTACTGCCTCCTGAACTGTGGCTGCCACCATGGCTGGTATACCCTCGGCTTGGAGTGTCTGGCAAAATTGATCCGCTGCCTCCGTTCGACGGGCCCACACCACCACCTAGTGTCATACTAGTTTTCCCTTAATCGGTAAATAACTTATTTCATTATACAGAACATCAATTTGAAAGTTTAATTACAACTCATACTGTATACAGGTACTTCAAAAATTATTTATACTAACCTCTTGATATGCTAGATGAACTAGAGACTCACCTTATCTGTCTTGAGGATGTGAGCCATAACTCTTGCATGAGAGTATGCCTGAGCTCCTGCACCTAACACTGCCACCACCAGGTCCTTGCCTCGTCTCTGATCTACACAAATTTAAACAAGAAAATGCAAGAAAATAAAAGACTATAAAATCACTAACAAAACAAACAAACAATTAGTGAAAATTATAGTGCTAACAAAAACACTGGACCTTAACTAATGATTCTCCAGTGGTCTATTTACAGTAATGTACTGTACAATGTCAACTTAGCATTTTTCACTGTTTTCCTCTTTATAAATACAGGTATAGCAAAGGTTTATGGCTTACCATCTCTGGCGCTCATAATCTCCAATGTTGCTACTGCTGAAGCTGCAGCTGTTCTCATCTCTGTGATGGCATTTCCTTCCAAAATCTGCTTATGAGGAAAATGTTATTACAGTACACATTGTAAAAATCAGTAGCAGTAAATAAATGGGCTATGTTCATTACACAACCATTTTCCTCTACCTCATTATCACAATACTGTATCACAAGCACATCCAGGATGTACACTCAGCAGCATAAGTCGTGTCTCCTCACTCAGTGCTTCTCGAAGGATAATATAAAGGATAATCATCAAACAAACATATTTACCATTCAGAATTACAATATCCGGGAGGCAAAGTAATAAACTTCTTTGGTTTTTCATTTTACGAACCTGTGAAACTTATAATTCCATACTGTATTTCATGACTTGGCAGATGTGACGACTCAACTTTTGCCACAGGCTGTACACTCTACCCTGGAAGGCCCTTGAACTCTACCCAACGGCCTGAAGCTGACCCCTAAGTGAAACCCAGCTGATGAACATGATAATGTGTTGTCTGCAGTGTAGAGATATGGACTCTTGTGTTCCTATGGTAGGTTTTTTGCTGTTAACTGGCCTGCAAGTGAAACCTTGTCAATGAGATATTGCTTAGCATCTATTGCTGTTAGTACCCAGTGGTTGTGGATTATATGTTTTATTGAATTTGAATATAGAATGACAGAGATTTGTGACATAGCCTTCACACTTTACCTCAATCCATTCCACTATCCAGTAAAAACATTGGCATTGCAAGCATGTGATAGCTTTCTATTACTTGTCCACAATATTCCTAATACAGGTTTGATTTAGAGTGCCTGCTCTGGCTAGTCTCTTCAATCTTGATTCATTCTTAGGCCCCCACTCCATGTTTTCTGGGGCATTCCTTTCTGTGTGCTTGTAAATTCATAACAATCCACACCCAGCTCTCCTCCTCCATCCCATCCATGTGCCTGAACCATCTCTGGCTGCCCCATCCAAA
Source organism: Petrolisthes cinctipes (assembly GCA_033782935.1). NCBI lineage: Eukaryota > Metazoa > Arthropoda > Malacostraca > Decapoda > Porcellanidae > Petrolisthes > Petrolisthes cinctipes. Next base: position 14,407 of record JAWQEG010004100.1, read on the forward strand.
TACTGTACTATACAATATCAGATTACTCGATTATTATGTACATACTGTATATTGCATGATAATACACTATAAACTAGTTACTAGCCAGTTACTCTCTGGCATTCAAAAACCTGATTATTCAATATAATGAATTTATAAGTTCACAATTGACAGGTTTAAGATAAAAATAAAATAACATTATGCAACTCACCGCTTCTATGAGACCTGTTTTGGGGTCCATGTGAAGAATTGTAGAACTATGGGAAGGAAGTCCCTTTGCACTATTATCTGGATAGGCTGTAAGAATCTTGACCGTCATTGAGCTACCTGCCATCATCCCTGGCATTGTCAACAGAATCCTGTTAAAAGAAGTCTTCGATTACCATCCTTTATGAGGCGACACTACTATTTCCGCTGACTGTATTAAGGTGGTTTTTGAGTGTTGAGACTGGATGGAGTAGAATGGCCGTTGGTGGAAAGTTTATTTGCAGATGGCATTGTGTTCCTGGCAGAATGAAAGGGAGCTGCAGAGGGTGGTGGATGAGATTCTGGGTGTATGTAAAAGAAGAAAACTAAATGTGAATGTCAGTAAAACGTAATGCGATGTTCTTCAAGAAAGTAAAGGCTGAAGTGACTGAATTTGCATTATTGATTGTGCTTTCTACTAGATCTGATTTTGTCTTTTGGGGGGCTTAATGCCTATCGATTTTGTAATAGTAATTAAGGTGATGTAATTGTAGAGAGTGTGTGTATGGGGGTGCATGTGAAGTGTACACAGGTGTATCACGTGTGTGTGTTTCACCTGGTCTTGATCACGTCCTGGACACGTGCTCACCAACTGTTACCCTCCCGGAATGAGCTCAGAGCTCGTAGTGACCGATCTTTGGGTAAGGCTGGAACCTTTTTCCATACACCGGAATAGCGAGGTCACAACTCTTCGACTTACGTCCCGTACCTATTCTCTGTTAGGTGAACAGGGGTTACACATTTAAGGAAACAATCCCAAATTGTCTCCACCCGACCGGGGATTCGAACCCAGGATTTCTCGGATGTGAGCCGAGCGCGCTAACCACTACACCACCGTGAAGTGTGTGTGTGTGTGTGTCCCAGACCTCATTAACCGTAAATTCGGACTGTAGTACAATACAGTTTCTGGACACCCCTTCACACCATTATAGCCTTGATAATAGGGATAGTACTATTCTGTGATTTCCCTATAAAAGAACAAAAATTACACTCTATAACACTTCCACTTTTTTAAAGCTACCATATTGAGGCCTGTATGCAAGAACTCTGAGGGTGCAAACGATGGCTCCATACACACACCACAGGCCATCGTAAAGGTATAACACCTATGTCAACACCACGGATATTTATGCATACGGCCTCAAACACTAATATATAACTCACCCATTGTGCTGATTAACCTTGATCCTGGAACGCAATGGTTGTACAGCTCCATCACAGTGGTCGGGTCCAAGGGTGAAGGCCTGGAGGACCTGGCGGACAGCAGGCAGCAAGAGGTCCCAAGTGAGTACCCGTCGGACCTGGTCATCACTCACCCACCTCAATAGACCTTGTGACATTCCCTTGATGCTCATCCCTGCAGCAACAACAATCTTGGTTATCAAAAATCATCAACAGAGAAGTCAGCTAGTGAATGTAGTTTATCATTAACACAGAAGTCAGACACAGAAGTTAGTTAGTGAATGTAGTTTATCATTGACACACGAGTTAGCTAGTGGATTTAATGGTTTATCCTCAACAGAGAAGTTAGATAGTGAAATCAATTTATCATTAACACACAAGTTAGATAGTGAATTTAGTTTATCATTAACACACAAGTTAGATAGTGAATTTAGTTTATCATTAAGACACAAGTTAACTAGTGAATGTAGTTTATCATTAACACACAAGTTAGTTAGTGAATTCAGTTTATCATCAACACATAAGTTAGAAACAGTAGTGAATATTGTTTTTTCTCAACTAAGAAATTAGATAGTGAATTTAATGGTTAATGGTTTATGGTCAGCAGAGAAGGTAGCTAGTGAATTTAATGGTTAATGGATTATGGTCAGCAGAGAAGGTAGCTAGTGGATTTAATGGTTTATGGTCAACAGAGAAGATAGTTAGTGGATTTAATGGTTAATGGTTATGATCAACAGAGAAGATAGTTAGTGGATTTAATGGTTTATGGTCCTCCACTGCCTTTTTGCTCAATCCTTGGGTTTCAAGAACATCTGTGGTGTTGACGATGGTATGGTTCTGGTACGATGGTTCTGTTGTTTGTCTATGGAGTCGTCATACCGGTACCACACCATCGTATGCACCACGAATGTTCTTGAATATGGCCCTGTATACGATGGTGTGGTACTGTATGACAGCTTTGTTGTTCGTCTATGGAGCCGTCATACCGGTACCACACCATCATATACACCAAGGATGTTCTTGCCTACGACCCTAAGTTACAGTATGCTAAGTTAGGATGCCAGAACAAACTAAAAACAAAATATCATATTATTATTATTATATACTAAGTTACTGTACAGTATGCTAGGTTAGAATGGGTTAGGATACCAGAACAAAATAAAAGCAAAATATCATATTATTATTATTATATGCCAAGTTACTGTACAGTATGCTAGGTTAGAATGGGTTAGGATGCCAGAACAAAATAAAAGCAAAATATATTATCCCGAGTGAAGCGAGTCTTCTAATTTTTCAGACATTTTTCTTGCCCTTGATTTTGGAAAGCCGTTTCGCCTGGTGGTCAACCTCATTTCTTGTGCCCCAGATTTTGGAAAATGTCTGAACCTAACTCTTATTAGAGTAGACCATACCAGATATCGTCACCAAACTTTGAAGGAAGTTTCCGACATTTTCAACTCCGTTCGGCTTTTGGGAATGGGTGTAGCCACACTCAAGACCAACATACCTTATTATTGTAATAACTATATTATAGTATTCTATTAGTCTTGGCCACACTCGCCACTTGCGCTCCTGCTGACCCTGACAAACATTTCTGGTACTCCAAACCTTCAGCACCTGTCATGTTGAATATAAGTCACCTATAATGAAGCAGCACATCCAATATAGTTACTGACTACGTGACACAACACATTTAAACCTACCAGTGGTGAGTCAACAGGTAAACTAGAGGAAGACATTATATATATTCTCATACTGACATATCTACTGATCAAGCACCCTGAATTACAAAAGTAAAACACTTGCTGATTACCGCTGATAGGGAATGTTATCTCGGGGGTATTAGTACAGAAGTGGACCTTACTGTATAATAGATATTTTACTGTCATTACCCACTATTTAGGACCATTCTAAGACACTTTTCTTCTATGGTTTTTCTTCCTCGAATGCCCCGTTTTCGAGATATGCCCCATTCCCAATACCCATAGAAACATGGGGGGCCCGATGGGAATTGGGGGTTGACGGGTGGGGGAAACACGCATTTTACTATTGTTCTGCCTTTATAATACACTTCCTACCTTAATTTACGTCGTATACTATATATTATTCACCAATTTATTTCATTGGTAAAGGTACAGAAGTGGACCTTACTGTATAGATATTTTACTGAGAAATATAATTATCAATAGGTCCATAACTGTGCATCTTATAAACACATAATACTGAATACAAATCACTATAATAAATTATACGGTATTCATTAATTTCTTTATACAAGACACCAAGCAGAAATCACTGTACGAATACAGTTGAGAAAGAGAGAGAGAGAGAGAGAGAATCACATGCTAGGCTAGGATGACGGTCTGGTTGGTAGGGGAAACAACTTTGGATTGTATGTAAGAGGAGGATAAGGGCGAGTTTGGTTTCCAGCTCACACCACCATGAATAGTCTCTCTCTCTCTCTCTCTCCACGTAATATACTACTTCCTCCACTTATAATTAAGTCTACTCACAGTCTCTCCCTCCCTGTCCTATTCCCTCTTCTGTCTTTCCTTGGTTCCTTTTTATTTATATTCCTCTCTCTCTCTCTTTCTCTCTATCTATCTATCAATCTATCTTTTCCTTCCTTCTCTCCCTCTCTCTCCCTCTCTATCTTTCCTCTCCCTTCCTTCCCTCCCTCTCTCTATCTTTCTCCCCCTTCATAGTAACTGGGATTACAATGTATATAGTTTTTATTTCAGAGAGCTAAGGGGGTAGTAGCTAGGATACAGCGTTGGTGGTAAATCTGGAGCAACCGATTTCTCCAAACTATTCCAGGCAACAAAATAATGAACAGACCACCAACCACCATTATCGTCGTCGTCGTCGTCATTCGGGATGGTCTTGTTTCCTGGCATACTCTGGAGGAATCAAGGCACTTTAATTTTAAAGAGTGCTACTGACATTAATTTTAGACACGTAGTTACATGTGGGATAATTGGTATTGTTACATGCAGTTGGCTCTGATATGGAGTTACAAAAACATCAGCTAGTAGAGTTCAGAAGATCATTTTTTACTCTACCCCAATCTACAATAATTTTTACTCTACCCTAAAAATACGAATATCTAACCTACATGTACAGTCACGAGCTATAATAAGTATCCAGCAGGTGTGCTTTGAATAGCCTATAGTCTGATGGAGTGAGCATTCAGGTAAGATTCTTTTGTTTGGGAAATGGAAGGTCTCTGATTCTTTGGTTCCTTTTCATTTATATTCCTCTCTCTCTCTCTCTCTCTCTCTCTCTCTCAAATGATACTATTATAATGGGATCTGTTTCGTGGCATAGGTTGGAGGCATCAAAGACCTTCCATTTCACCAACAAAAGAATTAATCTCCCCTGAATATAAACGAGCTCCACCAACAAGTATTATGTTACAGGAAAAGCACTGTAATTGGTTTACTGATAATAATACCTCAAATTATTACAAACTTAAAGACCTCGGTATTAATTTTGGCTCATGACTTTACAATGTTAATGGTTCCAAACAGCTACAGTTTCATAGTTACATTATTATTATTATTATTATTATTATTATTATCGTTTTGTGTCCTTCCTTTCCCATTAACATTATATAATTCTCTTGTAATGATCACTGTTCCAACCAAGTATTCTTTTATACACAAAGTTTCATACCCAAAGTTTCATGCCCGAAGTTTCATACCCAAAGTTTCAGACAATTACATATTTACATTCTCATACAATTACACAGAGTTACAGTTTTATGCAATTACACAGCTTCAGTTTTATACAATTACATAGAGGTACGGTTTCATACAATTACAGAAAGCTAGTTTTATATAATTACACAGCTTCAGTTTTATACAATTACATGGAGGTACGGTTTCATACAATTACACAGAGCTACAGTTTCATACAATTACACAGCGCTACAGTTTCATATAATTACAGAAAGCTAGTTTTATATAATTACATAGAGCTACGGTTTTATACAATTACACAGAGCTACAGTTTCATACAATTACACAGAGCTAAAGTTACATACATTAATAGGTAGCTAACCAGTCATACAATACAGATAATTGTAGCAGCTAAAGAGTCATACAGTACATACATATTTCTACAGTCTTATACACACAGACTTATACACACAGTCTTATACACACAGTCTTATACACACAGTCTTATACATACAGACTTATACACTCAGTCTTATACATACAGTCTTATACATACAGACTTATACACACAGTCTTATACACACAGTCTTATACACACAGTCTTATACATACAGACTTATACACACAGTCTTATACACACAGTTCTTCCAGTCCTCCTTCAGTACCCCATTAATTACTTGGTATTCCTTCAGTTCACTTGGGTATAATGCCAGCCTCAATCATCTCGTCAAACATGTCCAACAGCCGGGGTCTCACCAGTCCATCCTTCCTCCCTACCATATTCTCCATCATCTCCTTTCTGTCACGGTTGTACTCCTCAATATTATCCTCAGTTAGATTTATGAAGTCTGTTGTATCTTCCTCCTCCGCCAACACAATGGGCACCAGGAACATCCCCACTAAGCAACCGTATTTCATCTTGTTCCGGAATTCCTGCTCGAGTTCCTGACGGGTGAATGGTACCGGGTAGTCCCCTGCCTCGAGGACACTGCTGAAGGAGCTGTAGTACATGTCCAGGAAGTCCTTTAAATTATTCTGACGGTCGGGCCCATTGAAACTGCCGTAGAGAAAGTAGGTAAGGTCAATCCCGAGGGAGACCCGCCGCATTATCTGAAGGTCAACCAGGATGACCTCGACTGGGGCACCGCTGGAGTTGTACCTGTAGGAAACATGTCAATGGGATGGTTATATAATACAGTCAGTCCTGTATAATTACAATTCCTGTACAATTTTTCTTCTCTAAGTTACTCTTTGTACTGTAACTATTCCTATCACCCACTGCATGAATCTAATTGGACTTGGTCTCTGTTTAGGTACAGCGGCTGTCGCAGTGTTTGTTTGTTTGTTTCCCCATAAGGGCATGATATACTGTACTTTTGTTACATTAGAGCACATTCATTCCTCCAAAGTATGCCAGGACACAGGACCATTTTACGAAAAATAATGATGGTTTCTTGCTCGGCATAGTTTGGAGGTGAATCAGTGGGCCATATCCAACAACATTGATGGTATATACGATGGTGTGGTACCGGGATGATGGCTCAATTGTTTGTCTATGGAGCCGTCGTATCGGTATCACGCCATCGTATGCACAACAAATGGTTTTGAATACGACCCAGTGGCTCATGATTTACCACCAACACTGTACAATTGCCAGCACTATGACTAGTACAGGAGAAGTGGACTGACAAGGCTGACTGTACCAGTTATAAGTGCCGGCAACTGTACATACGTCCCCCTTTAATTCGTCAGCTCTGAATGATGAAAGTAATATACAAACTTCTCACCTAAAAACGAAGTTGTTAGTCCAACAGTCACCGTGGATAAGGACAGTGAACTTGGAGGTGTCATCAAACATCGTTGTCATATCTTTCATACAAGTGGTCTTGGATTCCCTGATCCATTCCACCACATTCTCGTAACCTGGGATCTGCAGAGAAGGTCACGCTCTATCAGTTTCTTCCTTAAATGCATGTATGTTTGTATGTATTTCAGGAATAATTATGGATGAAGAATTATATCGTACCACATCTGCCTAAGCTGGGACTCGAACCCACATTGGCATTGCACAGGTACAGTTGCGTAAGGGAGTTTCTTTTAACCCCTAAACGCTAGCAAACACCTTTTGTTGACCATAATGTTTTCTTGCTTAATTTAATCATTATGTTACATTATTATTAACATTTCCTGGCAACTCATCAACCAATCATCATCGTCGTTATATTTTTTAGGTTCCTTCATTAAAAACTCTCTCTCATTACAAGACCAAGGTGTGTGCTCGGGTAGGAGGGACCCCCATGGAGGTAACAATACTCCCTTCCACAACTGTATATACATTGCCTGATCCTTTTGGGGTTGGGCCTTGTGTTGTGGGTGAACTGGAGGGAAGTCCATATCTCAAGACTATGCCAAGAAACGGACACACTACTATAATTAATACCTCGGAATAGAAGTAGGGGATGTGCTCTCTCTCTCTCTCTCTCTCTCTCTCTCTCTCTCTCTCTCTCTCTCTCTCTCTCTCTCTCTACTGACCTTCTCCATTACCAAGGCTGCGGCTTCCAGTTGTCCATTAATTATCGCACTAAAGCCTTGCATAGCCGTTGAGTCAGTCAGCCACTTCTCGACAAAGATGGGCCACGTCTTGCAGATGTTGTGCGTCTCCAAGGACCTCTCTACTAGCAAGGATCCAGCGTGGAGTTTGCCCAGCTCCTTCAAGATGAGTGTGGCGTGGGGAACGTCCAGCCCCTGGCGTCTGTTGAACATCTTGAAGCCACGACGTCGTAGGTCCTCCATCACAAATAATTCCTTTCCCTTCTCCAGACTCTTGTTGTACATCTTGGCAAAGCTGCAAACATGGGAGGTGTGGTGAAATACAACTAGGGATCAATAGAAGTTGCAAATTTTATTATTTATGTGTATAAGTAAGGGGCATAAATAAGTTCATAAAAGCTATACGTATGGAAAATAGGGAGAGGCACAGGGATCGATAGGTGTTAGATAGATTGTTATGTTGAATCAGCACTGTGGTTTTATGTTACTTTGTCATTCTGGCATAATGAAGTAAGGAATTCATTGTTAATTTAATTGCAGGTGGGGTGTTCACATCAAATTAGATTAATAATATTCATGGCATTATTCTTAATAGTATATTCCCCGTAGGTGGGTATTGCCTGCAAGCATGTCAGCTTTACTTTAAGGGTTTTGGCGCCCCTTCGGACCCTAAACGTTCCCATTCCTCTCTTCAACTATCCCTCATTTAATCTTTTTCCTGCTTACTTGCTGTCCCTCCTCTCTGTCTCTTTCTCCCTGCATGGTGACTACAAAGTATTTCTGGCCAAACACAATCTCTTCTGGTAACTTTATAGAGTTACAGTATGCAGCAGTACACCATCCAGGGGCAGAACATATTATTAAAAAACCTCTGCAATAATGGGGACTAAGAATCTCTAATACCTGTTTCGGAAGGTCTGTCTGTTGGTCTGTATCAGTGCAAAACTTTTTTTTTTTTTTTTTTTTTTTCCGTCAGAGCCATGCACCCATACCTCAGCCCCCATTTAACTTGCTTCACAGTATAGAATTCTAAATATTATTATATTTTACTGTATATAAACCAATTAGGCCCGCCTCAGTGTTGTCTTCAGGAGACTACTTCGTCTTGGTAGTTTTCCTGAATGTTGGAGGTCTGCTAATGTTACCCCAATTCCCAAGGGCCCTCCTTCATCTTCAGTTGGCGATTACAGGCCGATTTACATCACTGCTGTGTTGTCTAAGGTGTTTGAGAGGCTGGTGGCTGTGCGTGTAAGTAACTTCATGGAACGTAATGGTGTATTCCCACCCTCGCAGTTTGCATACCGAAGTGGCCATGGCACGTGTGATGCACTTCTGTGTATCTCTCATGTACTGCAGAATGCTTTGGAGTTGGGTCGTGAGGCTAGACTGGTGCAACTTTACTTTTCTGCCGCGTTTGATAGGGTAAACCATCTGGGTATCCTCTACAGACTTCGCTCTGTTGGTGTTGGCGGTTCAGTCCTGTCTGTCTTGTCACAATTCCTCACTGCTCGATCCCAGTATGTTGTTGTGGATGGTGTGCGGAGTGAAAGAGTAGAATTAGTGTCTGGGGTGCCCCGCAAGGTAGTGTCTTAGGGCCGTTGTTGTTCCTAATGTATACCTCTGAACTCTTTAACATCTTGGAGAATGACCTGTATGGTTATGCAGATGACTCCACTCTCATTTCTGTTGTACCGACCCCTGGTGCCAGGAATTCTGTTGCTCAGTCATTGGATCGTAACGTGGTTAAGATTAGTGATTGGTGCAGGTTGTGGAATATGAGGCTGAATGCTGGCAAGACTAGGACAATGGTCGTCTCTAGGTCTCACACGGTGTACACTTTATCGCCACCCTTGATTCTTGATGGGACTGTATTGGAGTGGTCTGAGAATTTGGTTATTCTGGGAGTTACATTTGATGCCAAGCTGACTTTTAAGAAGCATGTTCGGTCAATCTCAAGGTCTGTCTCCCAAAAGTTGGGTATAATGCGTAGAGCTTGGCGTGTGTTTGGAGATCACTCATTGTTACTGCGGTGTTACAACTCCTTTGTGTTGCCTCTGTTGGAATACTGTTCTCCAGTGTGGTGTTCAGCAGCTGATTGCCATCGCAAGTTGCTGGATAGGATTGTTTCCAATGCTAATTTTCTTACCGGCGGTTTACTTGATTGTAATCTGAGTCACCGTCGTTCTGTTGCATCATTGTGCATGCTGTTCAAGATCAGAAGTAATGTGCTGCATCTTCTTAACTCGTCTCTGCCACCTCTGTAGGTTCCAGCTCGTGTCACTCGTGGTGCATTGGACTCCCATAGGTTTGCGTAAGTATTGCCGCGCTGTAGAACCTGTCAGTACAGTCGATCGTTTGTCCCTAGGTCGGTGTCTCTGTGGAATGGCCTTGGTGAACCTGTCTTTGATGGTGTAGGACTGGCTGGCTTCAAGAGTAGGGTTTAATATATTTTTATTAAGCTAACTGTTCATCTTTCTTTCTCTAAGGTGTCTTCTTTTCTTCAGGTTGGATTCATGGGGCTGGGGTCCTCGGATTGATAGAATGCTTGCATTCTCTCCCAGCTTCGTGTCTCTGGTCTATTTTAATAATAATAATATTAATAATTAAGCTGGTCACAACAAGATTCCCTGTTTTCTGGAGGCACATGCCGTACAGTACATACTTTCAGCCCTGGCATTAAGAGGATAGTATGTTTTTGGTATATTAGAGTGCCTTGATTCCTCTAAATGTACTACAGTATGCCAGGAAACGGAACCAGATAAAAAAGTCATAATAAAGGTGGCCTGTTGCTTGGAATAATAGTTTGGAGGACTCGTTTTTTTTTTTTTTTTTTTTTTTTTTTTTTTTTTTTTTTTTTTTTTTTTTTTTTTTAAACCTCAACCTCGGGACTGTAGGCTGTCAGTAGCCCATGACTCTTTGGAGGCCCCGAGATTAATGAGTGTCACATTAGATGAGACAGTGGAGCTTCATGGTGTTGGTAGTTTCTCTTCTGTCCCACTAGATGACACCTTATCTATACACGTTACTATCAGGAGAGGGCAGCTACATCGTCACTCACAGCATCTTGGAATATGATCGGGCATCTTCTCTGTTGTGAGTTGACGACGATGTAAGGGGTATTTTGTTAACGTGTCGACGTAGCCAGGATACTTAACGAACAGCAAGAACCATCAAATCACCTCGGAAAACCCCCAGACGTTTTTGCGTGGACTAGACCCAGGGTCCATGATATTTGTAATCCGTCTCTGTATCATCCACACTGCCACCACCTCTCCAAAGTTGACCAACACTGTACTTGTCACCTCCTTAATAGTTCAAAGACAAGTTCCCACTAAAAAAAAAAAAAAATATTATTATGCTCACCTGAGTTCATTGATACCGACGTCCACGAGCTCTTGGTTTAGCTTGGGTACGAGCTGAAGGTAGGCTGTGGTTTCCTTAATGAAGATTTCACCCATAGTTATCTTCATAAACTCAGGCACTTTCTCGTCAAGCGGCTGACAGATCTTGGCCACGTAGCTGTGTTGCTTCTCCTCTCCGCCCTCTGTTGGGGAAGTGTATACAGTACAGTCACGGTCAAAACTCCTGCATTGTGTGAATGAAAATGAACCGTGAAAGTGAATCATATCAGAACCAATATTTCAGTGATCAACAGCTATATAGTTTGGCACAATTGTTCTTCGAGGCAGTTCCATTCGAAGGTGTTGCAGGACTATTGACCGTGACTGATCACACGAAAAAAAAAAGAAACGTGCATTTTTCTTGTGAAACATTCTGACACCTATGACGACGGATAATGAAAAATAGCTGATGGTTATTCCCGGGGCATCATTTTTTTTTTTTTTTTTCGTGTGTATATTTGCCGACACATGAAACAGACACACTTGAAACGGGCCAGATGAGGAGCCCTGTTGTAAGTAGAACTGTACATACATGTATATTGAACAAAAAATATATTTACAGCCTCAAGTATTCTGCATGCATGGTTAGGTTAGCCTACTGCATAAAGATGGGTACCTGATACAAGGCTGATAATTATGATCTTGCCCATATCCTAGAGCTCTACCCAAGACACACTTTCCTACCTGCCCCCTTCCCCATCCTCCGAGTTATAGTTTTGTAGGCTGAAGATTCATGTGGACAGGATCATAAGTTAGGGATATTCGTTAGGGAATGAGGGTTGTAACTTAGGGATACACGCGCACACACATAGGCCCCAAACACACGCTCCTCAACACACACACAGCCCCGAACACACACTCCTCAACACACACACACACACACTCCTCAACACACAACACACACACACACACACATACTCCTCAACACACACACACACACACACACACACACACACACACACACATAGGTACCTCCATCCGTGTAGGTAACGTGGAGGCCGGTGACTATACAGGCGTAATTGTCGCCTTTATTGACGAAGTCCTTGATTTCGTAACTGACCAGCCGCGCAGCATCACCCTTGTCTGCCCTCAGGGTCTCCAGGGCTATGGTCTCGGTCACCAATTTCCTGTGGTCGGGTAACGCTGCCTTTGAAGACACTGTTGGTTGGGGAGGAAGGAATGATATATCTGGATTCCTTATGGTGTTCCTAAAGGGGGATTCTAAAACCTGCTTTGATTAATTGGAGGGTTACCTATTTCTTCCAAACAGTGACACACACACACACACACACAATTGGAGAGCTACCTACTCCTCCAAACAGTGACACACACAATTGGAGAGCTACCTATTCCTCCAAACAGTGACACACACACACACACACTCACAATTAGAGGGTTACAAATTCTTCCAAAAAGTGCCACGAAATAACACATACACACACACTACAAGAGTTTATTTCGTGGTATATATAGTCATGCGGGGAGAATCTTTCTGTCTGCTATAAAAAAAGAAAGCATACAATGTTTACCACAAGACTAAATTAACTGAAATAATTAAATGTAGGCCTATGCTTTTATAAACACAAATACGCCAAAATAATAAAAACTACAATAAAAAACACCTTATGAATATCAAAATCACCTGAAGGATGTACTGTAAGGTAACACGTACTTGTTTTTAATCGAGTGGGAGTCCTACTGAGCACAACCTCTCTCCTTCAATGCAGGAGGTACACTGAGTACACTCACTCACTGACAGACCCACTCTCTGAGACTGAGGGTGACCTTGAATGGCTGATGGTCCGTACATTCACCACGATAATAGTAGGGACGAGAGTTGCCCAGTTACTTGGTTATTAATCGAGGCTCATCGTTTGAAAATGGAGTCTAGTGACCGAGTTAAGGGGCGAGGTGATTACAGAGATAACAGTGATAGTCTGATAGGGTATGAGTTAAGTCAGTCACTCGGCCGTCATCTTATGGGGGAACGTTATACATAGGCTGTGAAAAAATGGATAGCTACCGATTTCCTCCACACTATACCACACACACACAA
>JAWQEG010004100.1:32500-35000 GCA_033782935.1 Petrolisthes cinctipes
CCATGATATTTATTATTTATTACTAATACTCTTACTTACCTCCTTACTCCCTGTTCTTACTTTTTTACTCCTACTATTACTTCTTTACTCATCTGATTTTACTAATTTTCTTCATTTACTTTATTTCTTACTTCTCAATGCTTACTTTTTACTTACATCCTTACTTCATCGTTTTTACTTACTCCTTACTCCTTGTTCTTCACCATGTGTTTATCCCTAAGTCGTTTCAAGGAGGAGGAGGAGGAAGAGGAGGAAAAGAAAGAGGGAGAGTAGGAAGAGAAGGAAAGAGCAAGAGTAGGAGGAGAGGGAATAATAGAAGGAGAGGAGGAGGAAAGAGAATGAAAAATATTGAGGAAAAACAAAGGTAATTAGTTATTTATCTCCATCTATCAATCTATCTATCTATCCTTCTATCTATCTATCTATCTATCTATCTATCTATCCTTCTATCTATCTATCTATCTATCTATCTGGTTGTATGTATCTTTCTATGTAAGTATGTATGTATGTATATATGTATGTATGTACGGTATCTGTTTCTATGTATGTATGCATGTATATATGTATGTATTTCTATATATCTGTGTATGTATCTATGTATGTATCTGTTTCTATATCTCTTTCAATATATGTATGCATAAAAAATTATTTGAACGTATCTATCTATCTGTTTCTATGTATGTATGTATGTATATATGTATGTAGGTTATGTATATATATATGTACACTATGTAGAGTACAGTAGTTTGTTTATCATAGTATATATATATATCTATAGTTTGCAGGAATCAAAACCCTTCATTTTAAACCACGAGAGAGAGAGAGAGAGAGAGAGAGAGAGAGGATTGACGAGAAGCGGTGTTTTCAACGTGGTGTGGCAGTTGGAGAGAGAGAGAGAGAGAGAGAGAGAGAGTAATTAGGTAGAGGCGAGAGGGAGAAGTAAACAAAAAGAACAATAGAATCCAGGGGGAAGAAAATAGAGAGAGAGAGAGAGAGAGAGAGAGAGAGAGAGAGAGAGAGAGAGAGAGAGAGAGAGAGAGAGAGAGAGAGAGGAAAAGGGGTGTAAATCCTATGGAGGGTAAATGGTAGAGAAAAGGAGATTCTTCTCTTTTCTTGTGATAATAATAATAATAAATGACAATATAAAAAAATATAATAATAATAATAATAATAATAATAATAATAATAATAATGATAATAATAATAATAGTAATAATAATAATAAAAATAATAATAATAATAATAATAATAATAACAATAATAATAACAACCAATATTAAAAATTATAAAAATAAATCATAGGAATGACATTTAAAGCTCTACATTTACATTTTAAATTAAGGGGAGATTCTCTTGTCGGCAAATTAGAATGCTACTGATTCCTCCAAACTATATGCCAGAAAACAGAGGCAATCAAAGGTGGGCTACTTTTAATAGAGAATTTGTTTTGTGGCATAGTTTGGAGGCTTCAGAGACCTTTCAATTCACCAATAAAGAATCTCCCCTTAATTAAGGACCCTGTGATCGTGTATGAGAATTGGAGGCTTCTGATTCCTCCTGACCATGCCACGAAACAAGCTCCTTCTATATAGGGAGTGGTGTTTCGTGGCAATATTTGAAGGACTCATATACCTCCAATTTTTTTACTACATCAGGATCGTGTATGAGAATTGAAGGCTTCTGATTCCTCCTGACCATGCCACGAAACAAGCTCCTTCTATATAGGGAGTGGTGTTTCGTGGCAATATTTGAAGGACTCATATACCTCCAATTTTCTGACTACATCACAGGGTCCCTTAAAGAGCTAAGAGTGTGAGGAGAGGTGAGAACAATCTGCTAGGTTGTTTACTTGGCTCGAGTCAACACATCTTCACTGTTGGTCCTTCCTCTTCACTCTTGCTCTTTACTTTTCCTCTTCACTCTTACTCTTCCTCTTCACTCTTGCGCTTCCTTTTCACTCTTGCTCTTCCTCTTGCTCTTCCTCTTCACTCGCTCTTACTCTTCACTTTTACTCTTACTCTTCACTCTTACTCTTGCTCTTTACTCTTCCTCTTCACTCTTCCTCTTACTCTTCACTCTTGCTCTTCCTCTTCACTCTTGCTCTTTACTCTTCCTCTTCACTTTTACTCTTGCTCTTTACTCTTCTTCTTCACTCTACTCTTCCTCTTCAATTTACTCTTGCTTTTCCTTCACTTTCCCCTCTTCCCTCTTGCTCTCCACTCTTTTTTTTCACTTTCCTCTTCACTCTCTTTCTTTATTCTTCATCTTCACTCTTCCTCTTCACTCTTGCTCTTCACTCTTTTTTTTCACTTTCCTCTTCACTCTCTTTCTTTATTCTTCATCTTCACTCTTCCTCTTCACTCTTCCTTCACTCTTACCTATTGCTCTTTACTCTTCCTTTTCATTCTCTCTCTCTTCCTTCACTCTTTCTCTTTATTCTTCCTCTTCACTCTTCCTCTTCACGTTTTCTCTCCTTTACTCTTGCTCTTCACTCTTCCTC